>CACRXK020009190.1:0-19530 GCA_902702795.2 Paramuricea clavata
GCAAGGGGGCCAAGCCCCCCTCCAAGTTTTCAGAAAACCTAAAAAGTGCCCTTTGCGTTCGTGAAAAATTTTGTTCAGATTGTATTTTTGACTCACGGATATTGCAAAGCAACATCTGTGAGTCTTTGTGGTTACTTGAGTGTGGGGCAGTTAACACTAGCTGGAAAAAAAGTGAAATCCATACTACGAAATTTGCAATTGCACCACGAAATCCATAGTATACAACAACAACAACAACAACAACAACAACAACAACAACAACAACAACAACAACAACAACAACAACAACAACAACAACAACAACAACAACAACAACAACAACAACAATACATTTATTTGTACTCGAACATTACAGTAACAACACACTAGTATACTCAGATAATTACAATTGATGAGTACAGGCCACCTGAAATAACCATAAGGGCTAGACGAGTCAGGTGACCTTTATTAGACAAAAAATCTAAGTGAATGGGTTTGGTCAATTTTATGCAATATTTTATAGGAAAGCAAACAAGAAACAAGAAACAAAACACCAACAAATAGCAAACGAATAGAAAAAAATATATAGAAAAAAGAGCCAAAATATATTCATCATTTTAAATTTTTGAATTAATAAGAAGCAATTATATGTTCTTTAAGTTTTCTTTTAAAGGTTTTTAGACACAGAGACTTCAAAGATTCATCGACAGAGCTCCAAACTTTAGGTCCACAAAATCTAATATTAAATATTCCGTAATTTGTACGAACTGGTGGGATAGCATATGCATTTGTAAACGCTAAACGGGTTGTATAGTCATGGTTATTTTTAATCAAGGTAAAAAAGCCACAAAAATCAGCCGGGAGATTACCCGAACCATACTGAAACATGAATGATGCTGTATTGACATAAACTAGATCCAGAATTTTTAGCAAGTTTAATGCCTTAAATATTGGCGAAGTGTGCTCACGGAAACCGGAAAATGTCATTATCCTCATAGCCTTCTTTTGCAGGATCAATAATGGGTGCAAGTTACTTTTGTATGTATGTCCCCATACCAGGACAGCGTACGTAAGAAATGGGTAGATTACTGAGTAATAAACTTGAATGAGTATATCAATTGAAACAAAATCACGAAGTTTAAATAATATGCCAATACCTTTGGATATTTTTTTGCATAACTCAAAGACATGATCCTTCCAGTTCAAGTTACAATCTATAATTACGCCAAGATATTTGACACTTTTCTTCTCCTTCATTTTGTTGTCATGAATTTTCAAATTCATTGAGTAATTAACTTTCTTTTGTGGTGAATGAAAAAGGACAAAGTTTGATTTTTCAATATTTATTGAGAGTTTATTAGCACATAACCACTTGCCAACCAAAATTAATTGCTCATTTACTATTCTTTCTAAATTTTGAAGATTATTATCAGAATAAAATAAGTTTGAATCATCTGCAAATAAATGAAACTTAAGTTTTGGAGCAGAATTGTTAAAATCATTGATATATAACAAAAATGATAAAGGGCCTAAAACTGAACCTTGTGGAACTCCACAAGTTATAGGCTTTTGTTCAGATATTACATTCCCAATCGAGACATACTGCTTTCTGTTCGAAAGATAAGATAAAAACCATTTTTGTACTATTCCTCGTATTCCACTGTTTTCAAGTTTTTTGAGTAATATTGTATGATTTACAGTATCGAAAGCTTTACTCAAATCAAGAAAGATACCACATGAGTACATTTTGTTTTCTACTGCTTTTTGAATTTTATCTGCAATAAGTAAGATGGCATGTGTTGTAGAGTGGTTTGAACGGAAACCAAATTGGCCTTGGAAAATTACTTGGTTCTTTTCTAGAAACATTACAAGTCTCTTATACATTAATTTTTCTAAAATTTTTTAAAAACTGAGAGTAATGAAATAGGTCGATAATTTGATACAACCGACTTAGAACCTTTCTTATAGATTGGTATCACTCTAGCTAATTTAAATTGATCAGGCACAACCCCTGTTAGAAATGAGCAATTAAAGAGATAAGCAAGTGGGCCAGATAAGAGAAATCTCAAAATTTTTAACAATTTAGTAGGAATACTAAATGGCCCAACAGACTTAGATGGGTTAAGATTATTAATTTCCTCTTCCACTTCCAAAGTGCTTACAGGAGAAAGGAAAAAACTATGACATAATGATTTGTTAAGAAATTTCTCAAATGAAATATCTATTATGGGTATGGTATTAGCTATATTTGAACCAATATTAGAAAAATAGTTGTTAAAGGCATTAGCAATTGATTTTGGATTAGTCAGTTTTAAATTTTCTACTTCCAATAAATTTGGAACTAAATAAGGCTGATGTTTTAGTGTTATCAGCTGTTTAATACCTTTCCAGGTATTTTTTATATTATATTTATTATTTGCAAAATATTTATTATAATGGGATTTTTTGCTAACAAGTATAAGATGTTTTAGTTTATTTCTATAAGTTTTAAACTTAGAAAAATAATAATCATTTTTAGATTTAATATACAATTCATAAAGTTTATTCTTTTTAGCAATAGAAACTCTAATACCATTTGTAATCCAAGGTTTGGCTAATATCCGAATTTCTTTCTTTGATAATTTATGCAGAGGTGCATGCCTATTAATAATATCGGATAATTTATTGTGAAATGATTCGAACGTAAGATTCACATCTTCAGTTTCAGGCAGAACATCCTCCCAATTAACCTGCCGCACTTCCTCCACAAGCACTTCTTCATTAAAATTAGAATAATCTCTTCGATAAATTGTGGGATTAGAGGAAGTACAAGCAAACTTATTAAGTATTATAAAATTAGGAAAATGGTCAGTTATATCACAAATTAAATTTCCACTTAATGTCTCATGTTCAATAGAGTTAAAATAAATATTATCAATTAAGGTTGCTGAATGATCAGTTATTCGAGTTGGTTGAGTTATATAAGGCTGAAAACAGTATGGTCCCAGATTACCAAGAAATTCATGCGTTAAAGGATGTGATTCATAATTTAGTAAATTAATATTAAAATCACCCATTATTATGCAATATTTTTTTTCATTTGAGATTTTTTCCATTATTTTTGTATAATAATTAATAAAATTTTCAAGTTTACTATTAGGATGTCTGTAAATTACTGAACAGACTAGATTGCTTTGGTTTGCATTATGAAGCTATATCGATAAACATTCAAAATCTGTGGTTGTATTGCAGAAATCGTCACGAAAATGATATTCACAGTCTTTTCTAATATAGAAACCAACTCCACCTGCATTTCTAATATAGAAATTATAGCTTTTCTAATATAGAAACCAACTCCACCCATACTATTTCCATACTTTATCCATACTATGGAAATATACAATTATTATGGATAACCAAAATTTATATTATTTCCAATAAAGGTCCATACAATTTCCATTCTATGACCTTCTATGGATTTTCAATTTTTTTCCCGGTGTAAACAATGAGAAATGACCAGTATGCTTGGCGCGCACTCTTTTCCTGTAAATCGGGCCTTTTAGAACCGGAAATCGGGCTTGGACACGACAAATGGCAACATTTGCACGATGCTCGTTTGCAAAAACAACTGCAAACTGCATTAATTCTTTCTGTCACTTTGATTTGATCTCATCCGTGAGTCAGCCTCAACGACCTCTGATTTTAATATGATTGCATTTATTTTTCCTCCCCCCCCCCCCGCTCTCCCGTCGGCGACATTTACGGGAAATATTTTTAGATGCCCTTTTCATTCCAAAAGTGCCCCTCGAAACTGGTGCTCCCAACTTTTTGATGCTTCCTACGCCCCTGTAAATAGCATTAATTTTACTACAACTGGTTAAAAACTAAGCAAAGACTGCTTAAAGATATGCTGTACATTCCGATCTGCGTATGTGCACAAAGGAGCCCTCTTTTTATTATACAAACAGTTTATTTAGGCTTTTATTTCATTTTATGTTCTTGTAAAGCTTGATTGTGGTGTCTTTATAATTTATTATACTCTAGAATCATGAAAATATAAATAGTTGCCGAATAAAACTCTATATTTTCGATACTGAAATGTAAACAAATCCTTTGTTTACTTACGGACTGTACCGCATCTTTAAACATTGCTTTAAAGTCCATATGACATGAAATTTCTTATTTTCTTAAATGAAAGAACTCTTTAAGCTGTAGTGTAACTTATTTTTCAGTTTCTTGTTTTTATGATTTGTTCCCGAGATCTTTCAATTTGTTTGATATGTAAATGAGTGTGAATATGTCCGCAAATTTATGACGTCACGTTGGTTGCAAGCTCTTCAAAATGATTGAGTATCACTGCTATCATCCAAAATGATAATTTTAAACTTTACTCACTGGTAAATATGATGAAATACTGGAGAAAAACGTGAACTGATATCTACAGTTTTTAGAGTTAATAGATTTATAACCAGTGTAAGTTGAGCTTGCAACCAACGTGACGTCATAAATTAGCGGACATATTCACACTCATATACATATCAAACAAATTGAAATATCTCGGGAACAAACCATAAAAACAAGAAACTGAAATATAAGTTACACTACAGATTAAAGAGTTCTTTCATTTAAGAAAATAAGAAATTTCATGTCATGCACTTTAAAATCGTTCTGAACTCAAATTCCTGTGAATAATGCACAAATTTCGAGATGCAGTTCTGGCCAAAAGGGCAAACTGTTGCCCCCGTGCTGCCCCCGCAATGTTTGGGCAACGGGGGCAGTTGTCCCCGCTGCCCCCGTGGCTCCGGCGCCCCTGGCCACAGCCGCCGTGCTGTATCACTCTACACTCGGGATTCAGACCTATTTGTTTGGAAAAATGGGCTTTAAGAATTGAACTTGCGAGAAAATACAATCGTTCAATCGTTCGTATCAAATAAACGTTTAAATAAACGTGATCACAGATAAACACTGTAGCTTCAAACAAGAATATATACGTAATTTGCTCTGAACCAGTCTGTTTATATTTTCTTTGATCTCGTGTCTTGTATTTTCTTGCGAAGGTGAGGGAAGTGTGGTTTTAACTCTTTGTTGTGACTGATACCATATGAGCCCGTATCCCGCAAAATATATTAGCCAGAGATACTTATTTTACGTTAAAATGTTAAAATAAATCTATGTTTACACTCACCATAATTTAATATCTTCAAAGCCATCTAACCTTCGCTGTAGCATCTCTTTTTGTTGCTTGTGTTCTGCTGAATTTCTGAAATATTGTGCGTACCATTCTTCGCCGGCTAGCGGTTCATCGGCATAAAGGCATGCATCATAATCGCCTAAAATTTTGCTATCAACTGCTTCCAGAGTTCCAATTTCGTGACTAGTAACATTTGATTCATCCTCTATAATATATCCAGGAATATAATTGTATTCTGAGTCACATTGAGAACTATGAGTGCTTTCCGAATCCGAGCTACTGCCTGACGTGCTGGAAAATATATCAAATGTATAATGCGCGTCGAAATTAAGTCCCTTAAGCTACGTCACACCACACTCGTCCCAGATTCTTGTTTATACGCGACAATTTTACGAAAATCGCTGTTTAGAGCCTCGTATCTCGCGAATGAAAAGAGAAAACCGAAAAATGTTAAAGAACCTATTAACTAACTTTTTGTCCTCTACCAAATATCAAGAGGGGCCCCATAATTGAGGGGCCCCATAATTGGAGATTATCTCTGTGGCTAGTCCCTGCCCGAATTGTATGTAAATTTTGTAAAGTATTAGTCTTATTTATGTCTGTTATGTTTGGCGAATCTTGTAAAATTAAAATTAAAATTAAAAAAAAAATTGTGACATAAGCACTTTAAACCTTAGTTTCCAAACACTAAAAACATTTGATTAAAAAAATTCCTATTTTTAAGGATAATTCCTTAAAAGTGAGAGCACTGGCGTTGGGGATCATATTATTCATATATTTGAAACGGATTTCAATCTTGCATATAAGTATTTAGTTTATTATTAATTAAATAAAACTAAGTTGGCGATGATCAATTTCACCCAGGCCGGGCTCTTGAGCTGACTCTTTATATAATATAGGGTGAATAGGTTTTCGGATCGTCGGATTTCACAGAAAAAATTGTTCGGATTTCAGATCTGGCGAATATTTTATTACCCTGGGCGCTTTCCATTTAATGGCCTGACCGGTCAGACCCGAATTATTTTCTCTGTATCAATGGAAAGACATGGTCTATGTTTCTCAAATATCTAGCGAAAAAGGACCTCATTCTGTTCTCATAATGTTATCTAAAATTTCCGGTCAGATAAGTCCGAAGTCCAAACGTTTTGTGTTACATTCAACAATTTGACCATTCTGACCGATCTGGCCGTGTATTAATAATGGAAAGCGCCCCTGGATTCCAGAGCCTTCAGTAAATAATAAATTGAAACGTCGTGAAGGCTCTGGTTCAACGGGAGGGTTATTTGATTAAACGATTTAAACCGCGCCAATCACAAAACAGAATTAATGTTTTAGTACAGAATCTGTACTAACTACATATATAGCTACATTTATAGCGTAGAACCTGAGATTAAACGTGCGGAATTATTGGAAGGTATATGATCTATAATACATACATATCTGGTATAAACTATATGCGGTATGACAGTTCGATTTCACAGATTTGTACACTCCATGAATCGACTGAATCTTTATCTCTTGGCTTTGCCTTTCAGTTTGTCATCTTGGACTTGGTGTTAGGTTATGGCTACCTGACGCGAATACTTGCAATCTTTTCCCACTAAATTAGATGCCGCGGTCAACGAGCTATAATCAAATAATAAAATAAAACAGCTTTTACATGATTAAAGTGTTGACGTGTTGTTCAATTGCATATATATCATCTTAGAGTCAAAGAAAGATAAAGGCATTTACTAGCGATATGAATATTATTATTAATGATGCTCGTGAAAGCTCTATGACTATGTATATACGGCACATGCGAATGTGATATATAATAATATCGGCGCAAACCAAGCTAACAAAGCCAATTATTTAAACTCACTGGCACCATGGGAGGAAGGATATCAGCGCATATTAGTCAATGTTTTTCAGCATAAAAATCGCAAAATTTCGCGCATGATATTAAATGATTGGGAATAGCATTGTAAAATCACTCGCGCTACAAGGTAAACAAATTATGTTTCTAAATGCCCTTAGAATATTGATAAATAGTAAAATGAGTTACCTGCATTGACATTATAGACGTAGCCTAGTCTAGTGACTATACCAAGTCAAAATTTGTATCCTTTTCCAAATTTTTCATGCATAAATCTTTGTGACAGCGAATTCAGACTGACTATGACCCGCACTGTATTCATTTAGTAACTATAGTTCTTCGCTATGTCGTTATGACCGTTGTCTGCCATCGATATAAGTTGAATCGATTCCCATTACCAGTTCTGTTATGTTGCCGCACTAGACTTTGAAATATGAACATACCCGCACGGAAACGCAGAATCAATTTAAGATTATGAATAAAGCTCAACCAATCAGGACGTAACATGTTTGACGGCAACCTCCTCTGAGTTGTTACACTGAGTTTTTTGTCCACGCACAAGCGTTTTGATTGGATGGATTGTCCCGCGGTGAGTTCAAATTTCAAAATATGGCCAGACTGGTCGTTATGCTATTTTGCAAATTTATGTTGCCGATACAAGAGAAAGACTAAATCAGACAGAGAGCTATGGGATATGAATTGATATTCGCCAGTAAGATGAACCGCGGCACCAGGTAAATCATAGTTCTATTTGTTATGAATTGTGTATTGCGAGAATTATGAAATAGTAATTTTATATTCATGTTCAAATATAATGCGCGCAATTCGCTGAACCAATACTAACGTGACAACTGTAGATCATTTGCGGTTTGCGCTGATATTAATTATAGCTAGTGTACCGCACTTACTTACGATGTATACATATATATGTAATATCAGCTATATTATTACTTTAATAGTCCTTGACTACCAACAAAACCTAGCTCTGAATCATACAGGAGCGTTCTCTCTTAAAACTTGAATTGCAATGATTTTATATCAAATTTCATTCGTACGTTGTGGAGTGTGTATGTATAGGCCCTTCACGACCTTCAAATGCATTACACTTAATTTAACTATGGTAAATTATCTCTGGGTTAAGTTTATTTACAACGCGTCGACACCTTATTCATATTTTTTCTAGTTTATTATAGCTACTGTACATGCAGCCATGGCCATGGCTAGTCAGAAGTATTGTGAGCATTCGACTCTACTCATACTGTGAAGATATATGAACGAACGACAACTTTGCTTAGCTATATGTCACAAAATGTTTTCGATTTTCCTTTGCACGATAAGCGATCTTAAAGATAGCAAAGCAATAAAGGCCTAGTCTGCGCGCAGACTATATAATGACATATATATATATATATATATGTCATTATATATTCTGCGCGCAGGCTAGGAAAGGCCAAAATACGACACTTATATTGCATGTGTGAATATTCATACAAAATATAATGGTTGGTTAATATTATGTTAAGATTTTGACAAACCCCAATCAATTTCGCTGTTTAAAATTCTGCTAGCTAATTTATATATCTGCATGGTTGGTATTTAGATAAGATTTTGACAAATTCAAACCAGTCTGTCCAGTCTCGGTGTCTGAAATTCAGCTACCTAAAATATATCGGAAAATATATTTTGACAAACTCAAACCGTTTTCGGTGTCTGAAATTCAGATACCTAATTTATCTCAGTCTGCATGGTTGGTATTTATATATGATTTTGACAAACTCTAACCGTTTTAATTCGGTGTCTGAAATTCAGACACCTAATTTATCTCAGTCTGCATGGTTGGTATTTATATATGATTTTGACAAACTGAAACCATTTTGGGTGTCTGAAATTCAGACACCTAATTTATCTCTGCATGGTTGGTATTTATATATGATTTTGACAAACTCAAACCGTTTTCGGTGTCTGAAATTCAGAAACCTAATTTATCTCAATCTGCATGGTTGGTATTTATATATGATTTTGACAAACTCAAACCGTTTTCGGTGTCTGAAATTCAGACACCTAATTCATCTCTGCATGGTTGGTATTTATATATGATTTTGACAACCTCAAACCATTTTGGGTGTCTGAAATTCAGACACCTATAATTTATCTCTGCATGGTTGGTATTTATATATGATTTTGACAAACTCAAACCGATTTCGCCGGTGTCTGAAATTCAGCTACCTTATTTATATTTATATCTGACAATGGTTGCCATCTTTATATATGACAATCTGAAACCAGTGTCAGTCATGTAAGTATGAGTACTGCCAATATGCACTTTAGCATTAATAATTTCAGAATAGTGTCTCGTTTAGATAAAATGCTGTTTTTTTGCAGAGTGTCTGCAAAAAAATAGTATTTCCATTTGCTAAAATGAAATCTTCGCACTTTTTGCTATTTTTTAAATTTTTTCAGAAAAAAAAATAGTTTGGAATTATTGAAAATAGTTTGGAACGCGTTGTAATATATTAGTTGTGGTATGTTGAAAGATTTTTGAAGTACAATGGAGAATGCAAAATTTCAATGTATCCCACTGTCTATGACGTCAGCAATTCACATGTAACGCGTTATATAAAACACTTGTAAAATTCGTGAATAATTAATAAGGGTACCAACAAATCACGACGCGGTATTTAGGTCAGACATGTGCACACTTGTAATTTTGTAAATCGTATTAAAGATCAGTAAGTCGATCATGCATGTTGTAGGCCTGTTTATGAAAGTTGTGAATACTAATTCAGATTTTAAATGCGCATGCATGCTAATGAAGCGTGAGATTGTTCTCCATGGGCAGTGAATAGTAACCCCCCCCCCCCCCTTACAGCTTCGTAAGCCTATGAATTCAGGGCCGTAGGTAGCTCTTTTCGATTGGGGGGCTGAAAGCAAGGGCCGAAGGCCCGAGGAAATTTTTAAATTTAGAGTGTCTGAAATGCCATTTCCTGGACTTTGGGGAAGATTTGACAAAATTCTGATGGTCAGAAAACAGCATTATAGTATGTTGAAATTTACAATTCAGTAGTACTAAATGGGTGAAGGCGTATTTAATTAAGTCAATTAACTATATATTGGATAAGTTGCAGGAAAGTATGGGTATATCTTCATTCTTTGCAGTTTTTCATGAATTAAATGATAAAGGTCAGCATAATTTTGAAAAATGAATGATTATTAGCAAATTATTGGGGGGGGGGGGCTGCAGCCCCGCAGCCCCCCGGTTGCTACGGCCCTGGAATTAAATTACCTTTTACGTTACCTAAAAGAAATGTTTGAAGTGTGGTTTTTTATGAGTACATTCAAGTAGCAGGTATAAAGAATAAAGATCAGCGTAATGGATACAGCACTACAACTATTATTGAAGTTTGGGGTAATGCTGAAAATTTTGAATATTTTATAGATCCCCATAAAGCCCCGAAAATGCAAGCAAAATTAATATGCATTTTCAGCTTGCGTTAACTTTCAGCTTCCACGTTTGCCATTGGTTTTAAAATTTATATGTAATTAGTTCAAATCAAATCGAAATTACTCATGAACAAATGTTGTGGGGGATGGAGAGGGGGGGGGAGTAGGGGGAGGCTGGAGCCGGGCAGGGCCGGTTAACTGGGATGATTCGTTTAATGAAGGATAAACTTAACATCGAAAATGACATTTCAAAGTTGAATTCCTGTAAGAGAACAGTATAGTTTGATTCAGTAAGAGAATAAAGTTCATTCAAATGATCTTGTACAGTCAGGAAAAAAAGTTTATGACCCTAGATAGCCGGGATGGCCCGGCTCATATAAGAATAGTCCCTTACACCTCCCCACATTCCCCCGGTAACAATGGTCCAGGATGTCGATAAGAGAATGACCTTCCCCGGCTTCGACTTTTTCTTTCCAAAAATCGATGTCTTTTATTTCCAAAATAACAAAATACGTTGCCAGTAAATTGTGTTGCATCCATACCTGAGCAAAACTAATGAAGAAAAGCTGATCGTTATTAAAAGAAAGAGCTGGTAACTTCTTTTCATTCCCATGTCTATCACGCCATTTTTGATATGCCTACAAGAAAGAGAAATTTATTCAAATCAACAATGGTTTTCAGCATTATAGTGTTAAATATATTTCAAGGAATCAGGAGTTAAAACTACTACTGCCTTTGGGAGAGTCAAAATTTTGGAGTTGAACACACTCCATGCATAAAAGGAGTTAAAACTATCTCATTTTTATATATATTTCAGGTAAAATGTATATCAACTGGGAGGCAATTTGACTTCACCAAAAGAGTAAAAATAACTCCAGCAAAAAGAAAAGACAAAGGAGTAATTTCACTCTATTTCGTCAGCTAGTTTTAATTTTTATGCGCACGACTATGGCGAAACCCTAGGGCAATGGCGAAGCTAACCATGGCAACACGTTCATGTTATGCTAATCAACTTCGATTTAAATAGGTTAAAGACAATACATTTCTAAACATAAAAGTTTGAACAAATGCCACTCATTAAAGATTTGCATAACATGACCTGTTGCCAAGGCTAGCTCGCCACTGACCTAACATATTTATTTTTGCAAAGAAGTGAAAATTTTGTATAAATAGTCTACAAATACTCAGCTGACTGGCAAATGGTCTTCGCTTAAAACCGGAAGGCGCGTCGCGGATTGCTCTATTGCTAGTTCACTGGAGCAAACGCGTCCCGGTGATCGAGGCTAGTCGTAATCTCTCAGAAAAGTTTTCTTGTTATATTCATGTCATCCCAGCTACGACGAATTCCATTCTATTAAAACTGCATTATCAGAAGACATTATCAGTAGATTTAAAAAAAAAATTATCCTGTTGAAATTCTGCTGCTGAAATATTTTGCAATTAGTGGAAGTACTAATATTTGCACCAATCAATGCAATTGGAATGTATCACGTGTTATATTGGCACGAAGCGCCAATTTCGATTTTTTTAGCATAAACATTAAAAGTTTGAAACTGGGTAGATTTTTAATCAATTTTAGTCACAATACCAAACAAAATACATAGATTTTGTTTCAAAGGTATGTTTAGTGTGTATTTATACTATTTTGTATACACGAATAGTTTTTTCTATATATACAAGTCGCTTTGCCTTTGACGCTGTATTGCCGAAGGTCCATATATAAACTGTATTTACTTTAATTTTGTGATTTATATTTGACGAACTGTTCCGAGAAGCGCCGCCGTTGGTGTGTATTGGACGAATACAGTTGCATGTAAAGTGCGAAGGTAATGGGAAATTTATGTTATAAATAGACGACTATTTTCATTTGTAAATAGACGACTATTTTCATTTGCAATTGTTAACCTCTCGTCTATTTTATTAAGTTATTATTTTATTGTATTCATCAACTTATTCATCATATATTTAATTTGATGTTAATTTTATACAATCTAGTAAAGTATATATTCCGGATATTATTAATATGCATGGCCTTGCTTGCACGGAGAGAATAATTAGAATAATTGTCAAGCACTCAAATAACTAAGAGAATCATATCTCTACCGACCAAACTATACTTATATATGTGCACGATAAGAGAATTAAATGCATTGTTAATTCATTTGATACATTACATTTCCATTTGGTTTTCATTATTGAAATATTTGCTATGTATGGTTCATATGTAGGCCTATACATGTGCAATACCATTCTTTCATATCAATCGAAATTGCATTGTAATTTCTCCTGCTATCTCGTATTTTACTAGAAATACATGCATGCAACAACCCCTCGCCCACATTTTCCAAACATTGTTTCAACATGAAGTATTCTAATTACGCCAACACGGAACGCAGGCTCGCGTTGCTCGCGTCATGTTAGCAATGGCAACGCGATAATCGTTTTCTTAATTTTTTGTTCAAAGCATCATAAATAAATGAATGTTTTACACTTTGAACCACAGAACTATCGAATTTAAATTCATCACGAAACGCTTCGCCGAAACGTTTCAAATGTTCATTGAAATTAACTGGGCTTTGCCGATATAAACTCTTCAACTTATTAATATTACTCGTACTTTGAAATGAAATTAGTTTAATTTTAAACAGCTATATTTTTGAGATCAGTGAGATGACCACCCTGGCCTAAAAAAGTCCCTGTGGTTCCGATTCCCGACCGACCCTATTTTTTTCTGCCGACCCTATTATTTTTTCAGCGCTATTGACCGTGCGACCCTATTTCTCCAGGTGGTTGCGGGCTGCTCATACAGCGTGCCAAAATGGCGTCTGTTGTCAGACTAATTATTGAACCAGATTGCCTAAATTCATCCATAGCAAATACGCATCTCTAGTTAATATTGATGTCGGGACTCCACTGTAAATGGCCAAGCAAAAAACCGCCAAAACCATGAAAAAATATTTTAAAAAAATTTCCGACCTACCGCCCCTAATTTTTTCACGATATGAAACTTGAACCACAGGTATTTTTTTAGGCCCCATGCATAGTCATGCGCTCGCGATTATTGATGAACTTTATACTTCGCTAATGCTTTCCTTTCCCCTTTCCTTTCGCTAATGCGTTACATTGCGCTCCCAGCCGTCCATTGAACGGTTTGGTTCCATTAAATTCCATCCGTCGATTAAATCGTTGCTGTATGAATCACTTTACCAATGCAAGAAAGCAGAACCGTTTCAAAGAAGGCTCGTTCAAGTCTTATTCGAGAGTTTGAGCAAGACAACAAAATGTGAAGACGATGACAATTTTTGCCCGTCTGCACATTATCTTGCGCATACTGAGTTTAGCGTCACTCAACGTGTCTTCCGTTATGGATTTACGTGTTGCTGTGTATGTATAATACTGACTCTAATCCCTTAACTTGCACCAGACAAAACAGCGAGAGTGCGAGATATTAAACTATATCCCATCGCTGTTTTGCTGCCTTCGTTCAGAATGAAGTACACAACGAATTTTTCCAAAATATTCGTCCTCGATGGAGGAACGAAGAACGATGTTTTTCATTGTGATGCAATAGTTTGGTGAGAATCGTAGTAGAATATAAAATGATTTGTCTCATATCACATTTATCAGGTACATATTTCATTTTGGTACTGTTAAATGCACAGAGAACGGCGTTCTTGCCAATTTTCACTTACCCGAAAAGCATATTTTATTCCGCCGTTATCAGCAATGTTTTCTGACAATGTCACATTGCCATTGACCTGGAAAAAAACAGTGTGTCAGTACTGCTGCATGCATCGTGTTGGCTATAACGATATAGTACATGGTAGTTATTGTACATGGTCCTATATAGAAATGCATGCTTGTTCGCCAAGCTAGCTATAGGTAGCACAGACTCAAATACGAGATTTTAAGCTTAAGATGAAACTTGATAAAGGCGAACAGTTGACTTCAATAGTTAGGGAGCCATGGAGCGACGCTACATAATATATAAGAACTCTAACTCCAAATCCAAGACTTCAAAACTTATAGCTAGGTTGAACTGACAATTCAGGAGTCAAAAGCTAACTCCAAAAATTATGTGAAGTCAGTCAGTGCCGTAGCAAATGAAGAGGATAAAGAAGGGGGGTGTAGTTTTCCATTTTGCCGACAATATTTAATATTTTTCCCACCGAAATTGTTGGCGAAAATTTTTCTCGGACAAACAAAATTTTTTCCGGGAATGCAAAACATTTTTCCGGACATACTGTAATTTTTCCGGACATATTAGACGGGCGGCCAAGCTTACAAACAATGAAGTTCGATGACAATTCTTTGTTAAAAGCAAGTGACATCGCTAAACACATTCGAATATGCATACTATACTTTACAAAATTCTTTTTCCCTATTGCCATGCAACAAATAGACCATCCTCATTGGCTGTGACTAATTAGTCTCGCCCGCCCATTGGCTAAGAACACCGGAAATTGCATGTGCGAAACGGCTGAAGGACAGACTGAAGTGTAAAAATAAGGTGTAAACAAAGACAAAAATATAATTTCTGACAAAATACGGAGATTTAAAGCCAACAAGTGTGGTTTTTTACTTATATTTCTGCTTTATTAATACACTTTTATACATACTCCTATAGCTGTAAGGTCTCTTACATCCTAGGACATCACAGGAACATCACAGGAGTGCAACGCTGACTAGTTTTATAAGGTGGACTTCAATTATTTGGATTCTTGCACTTCACTTGGTGGAATTAATATTAGAATATTAGGGTCCTTCCTACCAGAGGACCTTGTGCTACATTTTTCGCAGTCGCTCCTGGTTAGGTCTTAAAATGTATATATTCTCACTTGGATTACAAACCCTAACATTCTAAGACTAGTTTTATATCATTTAATACAAAAACCTGTATGGCATTTTTTAGTGCAACCACAATTAATAAGATATCAAATTTTACATGAAGACGGTATAGACAGATTTGTTGTTCTACATTTATTTACTCCAGCTTCTATATTCGGTGCTCGATATAACCGACAAACAAACTCTTCTGTGTCGTCTCTGTCAAGATTTTGAATTAAATATGGATTATATTGCTCAAAAACTTTCCAACATTTTTGCTTTCCAAACCACTTTACAATAATATTATACCTCAAATTCAAATTGTCCAATGAAAAAACAGCATTTGTACCACGTGATAATGTGATTTTTACAGTATTTCACTCAAATTCATGATTTCGCAATCCAGCGTGGGATACTATAATATCCCACGGCAGATCCACTGTGGGATATTATAGTATCCCACGCTCACGCGTGACGCGTGGACACCACGCTCTGAAAAAATATGGCGTTCGCGAGCTGTTGTTTGTAATTTCGTATTTTCGTACAGAATATTTGACTTAACAAAACATTTTCAAGACGTATGTTACCTTTAATGATCCAAAGGATACATGCTCAAATATTTTAAAGAGGAAACGTCAAAAACTCAGGTATACATAAAGCCCGTTCTCCACTACGCGAATTTGTTCGCGCAACGCGAAGCGAAAACCGAAATCCGGCAACGTGATTGGTCGGCGAAAAAATTCGCGGCGAAAAAGTAGGATCGCTTCCTACTTTTTATCTGTTCGCGCGAATAAATTCGCCTAGTCGAGAACGGGCTTAAGAAAGTAAAAATTGTATTCGCGTATTTTATAATATTCAGCAAGTTTTATTTAAAAAAGTTTATTCTGAACTTAGTGAGTTCTTTAATTTTCGGTATAATATATCATTTATAGACCCTCCGTTCGGGGGATTCTGCGATATTTCGAGATTCGGGAAATATTACGGCGAACCCCCCTCGCTCCGGGTCTATAAACGATAATAAGTTCTTTGTATGTTTGCATGGCGATAAAATATAATGGTTTTGTTTGTGGAAATACAACGTAAATTTATTACTGCAAAGCTTTCGATGCGTAAGCCCGGATCTTCATCAATGCTAATAATATGTGACTTGTTTAATAATTCACACGCTCTTTTTATATATAAAAGTGTCGTGATTTGTTGGCTGGCGTCATTTGAAATTTAATTAAACGGCCACATCAACCACGTCATTTCAAACGTAGTGAAGTGATTCCAATTAACGCGCGCGCATCCAAGACAAGAGAAATTAATTTTGCACATTAAAGAGAGCACGCCACGTACTATCTACTGCCTTTCCCTCCTGATCTATTGTATTGTGCTTCTCGATTTCAATTGACTCTATCATAGTTTGCGAGAGAACTTATGACTATCAATCGCCAAAATGGTTGCTTCGTCCCATTTTATACGATGGTCGTTTGTCGATGGTCGTTTTAGCTACTGCAAAGTTGAAACCTGGTTTCAGGTTCAGATACGTGGATGATACATTGAGTAGCTAGTTGTAGCTGGTCTCATAGACTAGATAATTTACAAAAGTTTCTGGACCACATCAATAGTTTGCATCCATCGATCAAGTTTACTTTTGAAGTACAGAAGGATGATAAAACTATACCATTCTAAGATGTTCTTTTCACTATACATGATGATGGGTCGCTAGGACATAAGGTTTATAGGAAAACAATACATACAGACAGGTATCTGCATTATAATTCATTTCGTCATCCTAGTATTAAAAACTCTGTGTGTAAGACACGCATCAACCGAGCGAAAACAATTTGTGAGGTACGTAAGTAACGTTGACGATGAATTAGAACATTTAAGAAATGTTCTAAAAATGAATGGTTATACCCACGGCATTTCATAGATAATGCTATGAAAACGCCACAAAATATACAGCAGAAGATTGAATATCAGTCGTCTGTTTGTCTACCATACATTGGTCCGGCTTCACACAAAATCGAAAGAATTTTGAGGAATGAAGCAGGTATAAAGGTATACCATTCCAGCGAAAACAAATTGTTTCGAGCTCTTTGCACACATAAGGACAACGTAAATGAATCTCAGAAACCTGGTGTGTACCGCATTCCTTGCGAATGTGGCCTGGTCTACATTGGTGAAACTGGTCGAAATCTCTCAGTACGTTTTAAGGAACACAAGACGAATTGCGAGAAAGCCGAGCCAGATAAATCAGCTGTGGCTATATAAACATACTTGGACAAACGACCATCGTATAAAATGGGACGAAGCAACCATTTTGGCGATTGATAGTCATAAGTTCTCTCGCAAAATGATAGAGTCAATTGAAATCGAGAAGCACAATACAATAAATCAGGAGGGAAAGGCAGTAGATAGTACGTGGCGTGCTCTCTTTAATGTGCAAAATTAATTTCTCTTGTCTTGGATGCGCGCGCGTTAATTGGAATCACTTCACTACGTTTGAAATGACGTGTTGATGTGGCCGTTTAATTAAATTTCAAATGACGCAAGCCAACAAATCACGACACTTTTATATATAAAAAGAGCGTGTGAATTATTAAACAAGTCACATATTATTAGCACTGATGAAGATCCGGGCTTACGAATCGAAAGCTTTGCAGTAATAAATTTACGTGGTGTTTCCACAAACAAAACCATTACACATTACACATTACAATATGTTTTACAAATTTTTTTTACAGTTGTTTTTTACAATTTTTTTTATAAACTTTTCGCTTTACAATTTTTTAGTAAACGATGAGGTCATATCACACCCTGTTAAAGCGTGAAATCCTAAAAGATTATCAATAATGGGCTGATAGGCGTTCAGTAATTTTATGAACGGAATAGCATTTTCGTTGTTTTGCGTAAATTAAAAGCAACAAAACATATGTATCCCTACAGCTTACTAAACCCTGTTAAAACCCTTGGAAACCGCATCACAAGCATGTAAAATGATTTCATATAATCACGGAATAGGCAAAGTGTAGAAGTATCCTGGCTGGCATTTTGTTTTTTAAGTAGCTACTGGAAGCAAGTCGCCCTCTCGTTTTGGCGGTGAAGGATTCATGTTGTCAATGACCTTGGATTATCAAAAGTAAAATTATACCAAAGTCCAAACTACAGTTTTAAAGCTTAAATTATCTAAAAAACTAACGTAAGTATAAACAAACTTTATATCATGTTGTCAATGACTTGGATTATTAAATAAAATTATACCAAACCAGTTTTAAATTATCTAAAAACTAACGTAAGTATAAACAAACTAAACTAGAAATAACTCGTAAAAATAATAAAATACAAGTACAACAGCGCGAATCAATGCTCATAAAAATCTATATAATTAAACTATACCCAAACTAGCTTCAAAGCTTTAAACTAAATTAATAACTAATTAACGTAAGTATAACGAACTAAAGTAGAAATTACTCGTGTTAAAAAACAAAAACAACAGTGTGAAGAAAGGCTGATAAAATGTCTTTTCTGTTTATTTTTTTAATATTTGTAATTAATATTACACAAACTTGATTTCTCTTGACTTTTCTTTTTTCCAATTTAAGTTTCTTGTCCGTTTATGCTCGAATAACTCTATTTACACTTGATTAAATCGCTTTCAACACAATATATAAAGTCCTTCCTTGTTGATTGTCAAAGAGGATATGATTCAGTTGCTCTCTGATTGGCTCATACATTTTCCAGCAACCAATCAGAGTAGCTTATGGGGGGAAACATGCTTCTCGCATATCTAAATCAGACGTGTGAAAAACCCGCTTCGCCGTTCGTAGTTGGGGTAGAAAAACCTTGATTTTTTCCATTTAAACCATGGGTTTTCAACTTGGGGGACATGTCCCCGAGAGGGGACATTTGGCAAATTCCTAGGGGACACTACCCTGGTTGCCAGAGGTTCTGTATCTTTCGCCTTATTCCCGCTCGTATATTTATTTTACGCGAGGCGAAGAGAACCTCTGGTGGCACGCGATACAAATCTCACTTCCATGCTGACGTTGCCGTTGAGAACTTGCAAAACCGGTTTTATATTTTGTGACGTTTTTAAACTTCCGGGTTTGTCATACTACCAAAATAGCTCTCTTCAGACTGTTTGGCAGCCTTGTGTAAAATATTAAAAATAAGCAGCCCAAACATGTAGGTTATTCATTAGAAACATGTAGATTATTCTCGCAACACACAAAACCACCTTATATACTGATTGTTAAATTTGTGGAAT
>CACRXK020009191.1:0-19530 GCA_902702795.2 Paramuricea clavata
CCCTGTTGGCCAAGGGTGTTTACCTCCGTCAACCCCCCTCCCCCTATAAACCCAACTGTATGTTGGGATGGATTTACTGGGGGGGTCACCTCCCTAGCCCTGGCCAGGGGGGGTGCTATTTTTCATGATAAAGCAAAAAAATATTTTAGAGACAAAATGAGATACAGTAATTTGAGTGATATCGATAACATGATAAGAAGCGAACTGTGAACAACAATTACAATTCAAATACAGTAGTCAAGCAAGACTTGACCTGTAAGTTGATGGGCGGGTGGCATGCATGACCAACATAACTCGGCATTAGAGCTGGCAGATCAACCCCCCCCCCTTCTACCAGATCATGCTGGATCCATCCCTGCCACCATGACTGTTAGTGTTGGTGCTAATTAAACAGTGCAATCTGCAATCTTGAACGGTCTGTGCCAGGCTAGATAGAGACGATAGCAAGATAACTATATATAACTTAGTACCTGAAAAATTCAAACAGAACTTCACTCGAAAAGTCAATAATTTGTACATTCCGCATGGATTTTCAAGCTCTGTGGATTATGGAATATAAACTAGGCTGTTATTACAATTTTCAAAATTGAAGTTGAATGTGTCAAAAATTTCTTATCTTGGCCAATCTATTTTTTACTTTTAAAGCATAATTCACTGAAACATATAGATATTAATTTAAACTATGTTTGAGAAAAATTCATTTATAAAATCTTTTTTCAGATTAATCAGGTAAAGAGTAAGATACCTGGCATATCAGAATATAAGTTCTACCAACCAAAAAGAATAAAAAGATCTGCACTCCTTAGCTTGGCGCCATATTGAATTTCGCGGTCGCGCTGGTAAAGGCCTGGGGACTAGGTGCTCTCATTGAACTATAAATAAACTGGAAGGCTAACTCAGGGGGGGAAATTGAAGCCAGTGCATTTTAGTTTTTCTGAGTTATGAGCAGAAATACTCAACACTGAACGTTGGGATATATATCAAATTGAAGCTATTGAAAAACTCTATTTGGTGTAGAAATTTCAAGACTTTAGCTAAAAGGGAAATATTGAAAAACTACAAACATAATTACCGATAATTTGCCGTTTTGCAGTTGTTTTTGTATTTTTTAAAGATTTTTCTTTTCGCTGAAGTCTTGAAATTTCCACACCGGATAGCAATTTTCAATAGCTTCAATTTGATATATAGCACGACGTTTGGGGTCAAGTATTTCTGCTCATAACTCAGAAAAACTATTTTGGCTTCATCAAATCATAGGCCTTCATCATAGCAGTTAGCCTTCCAGTTTATTTATAGTTCAATGAGTCGACCAGTGAACTCTAAAAATAACTGGAAGGCTAACTCCTATGATGAAAGTCTATGATTCGTTGAAGCCGGCGCGCGGGAAAATCAGCTTTCAAAAGGACTAAGGAGAGTTTCTAGGAGTGAAAAAAATTCTGCCAAAAGTTTGTTTTCGAGCAAAAATTTGCAAGAAAAACACTTTTTCCATGGGAATACAACAATGATTGGGATTTAAACCAGGTTTTCCGATTAGTCCCAACTGTTTTACATCTCTCTGCAGCAAAAAGTAAGGAGTTTTGCTTTTGTATTTTGAAAAAATGACGAAAGTTTGGACGTGCCGAAGGAAACCTCGCCGTTCAACTCAAAAATATATACTATAAAACATTTTGACAGTCCCAAAATTTATGTTGTACTAAACCCTAGGTATTGTTATTGATCCTGAGCTTTTAGTCCTTGTTTTAGTCGCTTTTAAACATAAATAAATTGGCGTTTTTCAAGTGATGTTATTTTCGTCATCGGCATCTTGTTGGCCACTATGAGCGTTTTGAATATGGCATATTTTTGTCAATTTTAAAATGCTTTTTTTTCGACCTTAAAACTTTCAATCTTCTTGAAACTTCGCATACAGATGTATTTTGCATGGGTTTAAATAATTCCTGAGGTATGACGTCTTAGTTTTATCTTAAACTTCCAAAAACTCAGAAAAAGCAGCCTAAAACGCGCGGTTTTTCTGACCGTTCATGCTTATGGCCGTGTTTTTTCGTATTTTTTTGCTAATACGTGATTTGTTTGCTTTGCGAATATTAAATTCATTTATAATACTACTGATATAAATTAAATTTGGTAGTATAACTAATATTTTGGGGCAAGATTTTTCTGATCGAAAAATGTGCATATTTTGAAAAAAAAATTTAAAAAGGACTGGGTCTACCTACAAAAAAAGCTTCAAGCACGGCTTCAACTTCCCCCCCTGACTTAGCCTTCCAGTTATTTATAGTTCAATGGTCTGCAGTCCGCAGTCTGGTCAAAGATTAGATACTATAAAGATGTGTCACTCTGCGAAAATTATGTCCGAGATTTTTTTATAGCCGCCATTTTGCCAGTAAGTGTCAAATTCGTCAAAATTCGTCATATAGCGCGAGCATCGCGATGGCAACCTATTGTATTCAGTCCATTGAACTATAAATAAACTGGAAGGCTAACTGCTATGATAAAGGCCTATGATTTGATGAAGCCAAAATAGTTTTTCTGAGTTATGAGCAGAAATACTTGACCCCAAACGTCGGACTATATATCAAATTGAAGCTATTGAAAATTGCTATTCGGTGTGGAAATTTCAAGACTTCAGCAAAAAGAAAAATATTTAAAAAATACAAAAACAACTGCAAAACGGCAAATTATCGGTAATTATGTTTGTAGTTTTTCAATATTTCCCTTTTAGCTAAAATCTTGAAATTTCTACACCAAATAGCATTTTTTAATAGCTTCAATTTGATATATAGCCCAACGTTCAGTGTTGAGTATTTCTGCTCATAACTCAGAAAAACTAAAATGCACTGGCTTCAATTTCCCCCCCTGAGTTAGCCTTCCAGTTTATTTATAGTTCAATGATTCAGTCTCGCCGCCATTTTGGTAGCCTGCTCGCAGGCCGTTGTCAGGCAGAGGCTGCATGGGAGGTACGGCCTGCGATCTTTATTAGTAAAAAGTCGATTTATGCGTACGGAGCGTACGCAAAATTCCCATTGGTCAGAAGTGCCCCATGAGTTAATATCGTGCAAATATTTAACTCGTACGACATTTCGCAATGTAATTTTAAAGCTGGCATTCAATCAGTGGCGTATAAAACCATGACTTTGTTTATCTCTTCGAAGAAGTAACTGAATGTATTTGAGAAACCTTTCAATTTAAATTAACGTTGAAGGATGAGCGAAGGTTAGCAATATTAACTGTACTTCCAACGGGATTTGATAAAAGTTTACATGTAATATACCGATACTTTGTCTTCGTCAGCTATAATAATAAACCTTTTCCAAAGAAGTACAAGGGAAAACTTCGACGTATGCCTTGCTGATCTTTGCAGAGAGAGTAAAATAAGTCTAGTTCAGGCTGACAATTTATCTAACCGCGTTTGCATCACTTGCGGTTTCAAACGTTGAACAACTTAAGGTTAGCCCAGCGAGACGTTCGTTGAGACACAGGCAGTGAATCAGCTAGTATAAAGCAGTTGATTGTCAAATGCCTCCGAACATTTCTCCCAAATACTTCCCTGTCAACCCAAGGCTTTCTGCCTAAACAATCTGGTCTAGTGGTCTTGAATAAGTCAAGACAATGGGCAAATTATTAAAACAGACGCCGTCGAGGAAAGTCGTTCTTAGAACACCTGGCCAATTTGAATTTACACCTGGAAATTTTGCAATAGTCGTTTGCGTGTTTTTGACCGAAGTCCGCTCTCTCTTTGAGACTTTATTTTTGGGAGTCTCAACTAGTGACATATATTATTACAACAAGAGCTTTTTACAAAAAAATGTAGTTATTAAACACGGCAGAATCTATGCCACGGCCACGGGTTTTCAAATTGTCTATTGTCTATTGAGTTAATTGTATTATTGAGCAAATGACAGACTTCACGCAATAATGATTAATGTTGTTTTTTAGCCTGCTATTGTTCGAACACTTTTAATAAATAGTGTTTGTTACTTTGTTCAAAACCTAAATACGTTTCCTTAAATCTTACAGTTATATTTTGGATATAAATATATAAAATACATTAACTAATAGAGAGTAAAATTTTACGTCTCTGTAGTATAGTTACATAATTTAAAACGGCAATGTACGAACAAGACAGCAATATACAAACGGGACTATGTTTTAAATATTAGAACACTTTAGGGAAAAAACGACCATGAATTATTTTAGATTAAAGTTTAGACCTTGGAATCCTAGTGAAAGATACAGGCGTAAAATTGCGCGAGAAACTGTTTGTTGTTGTTAATAACCTCTGATAATCTAATTAACAAAACTTGCTTTGATTGGCTACTATTTACCGGATATTCAATTATCTCAAAGGGGGCGTATTGAAAAAATATCAATAAAAGTCGCAGGCTCTATATAGAGCCTGTGAGCAGGCTACCATTTTGGCAGTAAGTGTTATGCACTCGTCATCTCGCGTGATCACTCGTGATCAACACGGAAAATTACGGACACGCAAACATTAGGGAGATACGTCGAGTGACACATCTTTATAGTATCTAATCTTTGGTCTGGTGACGCACGTTGCTAAGAAACATCGTGATAATTTAAATGCATGCATTGATTGCCATTTTGTTTTTGAACAGGACAGGTTTAATTAATAAACCTCAATTTTTCGGACTTTTCTTGCTTTAATTTGTTTTAAAATGTCTATGTCTACTTCATATCGTTACGAGGTTGAGAACCCGAGTGCTAAAATGTTAAAGAAAGCGCTACAACGGCAGCAACAGAGAATTAGGGTGAGTGAGATTTACACTATTAAAGTATTAAAATGGCGCGGTATTTGAAATTTTTTCACGTGTTGGGTTTAGTGTGTTTTAAGCTTTTCTCATGGCTAAAATAGTACGTTTTGTAACTGTGTTACTGTAGTTGTTTGTATATAACATGTTTATTGCCTATAAAATGTGGTTAAAACTGTATAAAATGTATTTGTACATACAAGTACACGGTGTCTTTTAATATAATTAATTGTGTTAATAGAACTTTTTACTGTAAAAAGCTTGTCTTTCATCATTTCATGGTTAATAGAGTTAACCTGAAAATGTACATAATCCAAAATTAATAAGATTTCAAGGCAAAGATGTCGTTTAGTCTTGTTCATTGGTTATAAAAGTGCCTGAAATATATAATGTCGTGTTTAAAAATATTTTATTTTTAATTTAGAATGACGAATCAATGACAGAAAAAGAAGTTGCTGTTAAAAAGTAAGAAACAACGTTCACTTTGGCTGTAAAGTCTTAAGAGCCTATTTTCCACTAGCCGAATTTTTTCCCTTACCAATCACATTGCCAAGATTTGTTTTTCACTTCGCATGAACAAATTTGCCTAGTGGAAAGTGGGCTTAACTGAAAGAAGTCGAACCTTGGTTTGAATGGGCCTTACATGTAACCCTTCAAGTGGCATAATGCACCCTTGCAGGAAGTACATCAGTACATCTATGGAGCCTCGTTTTCATGTATGTAACATTAGTTAAAGTCGAACACGAGAGTGACAAGACTAGTGACGAGACTATGGCCAATGTGACATACTCTCCAGAAGTGGACATGTATTGCACCCTACTATTTATTTTACTCTGTCTAATACCAGATGATTTTACTCGCCAAGGAGAAAGGCATGAAAGACCTTCTTTGCATTAACTTTCTTGCTCATGACGATGTACGTCCCTTCTTTTTACTTAGTCTATACGAACACCAACACATATTTTATGTTTCTAGTGATATGAGAACAATACTCCTGGCTGATTGGGTTGAAAAATTGGAAGAGGTACTCCTTGTGCTGCAGTAATTAATAAAAAAAAAAGTAAAATTGGAAAGCCTGCAATATTCCACAATTCACAAATACATGATTGTCTTTATCTTTGATGCAAGAGCATTTAACACAAGTGACACAGTGATCTGGCTATACATTGCAAAGTTTCAGATTGATAGGAATAGTACAACTACCAGAAAAATACACGATTGACATTCTGAGCAATCAATCTGATTGACATTCTGAGGCATAAAAAACAAATATCTGTGGTTCCGGTTCCCGACCGACCCTATTTTTTTTTGCCGACTCTATTATTTTTTCAACGCGATTGACCGTGTGACCCTATTTTCTCCGGGTGGTTGCGGGCTGCTGCAAAAATGGCATCTGTTGTCACACTAATTATTGAAAAAAATATTAAAAAAAAAAATTTCCGACCTACCGACCTTAATTTTTTCGCGATATGAAACCGGAACTACAGGTATTTTTTTACGCCTGAGCAATCAATCTGAAGCTTTGTTATTATTGACACTACCTACACTGGCACACACCATTCATGAATGGTTTCATATGGCTCAATCTCATGATATCATTGTGACTTTTGTAGACATGTTTTAAAAAGAAAGCAAAGAGGAATGCCGAAGAAATGAAAGGAGAACTCCATCATGCAAATCAAGAATTAATTGCTGTATGTCGACTTTTGAAATTTTTCCAATCTCAAACACAGCCATGGTTGTTGTATGGACTACCAGACCAGGGCCATGCCAACCAGTATCTGATTTGGGGGGTATTAAAAAATTTGGGCCCCCTTCCATTCCAGGGCCCCCTCCAAAGAAATTTTCTGGAAAGCAAAAATTTTTTCTCAACACTAGTTTTCGACCTAAATTTTCCGAACAAATCCTTAAAATTTAACAAATTTCGCAATTCCAGCATGCCAGGGCCCCCTTCCCGCAAGTTGGGTCCCCTTTTTTTACTTTTCCACCCCCCCCCCAGGTGTTCCGGGCCTGTGGCTACTTGAAAAGATTAAATATTCTTGGGTTAGGAACTCTGGTTCAAAATCGAAATTTCCTTGAAAATTTGAGTTGTTTTTCCTTGCTAATTTGGGTCTTACATACCATGCCATTTTGACGATATGCTGTCTGGTTTAGGCACGCGACCCAGGTTTTAAATATTTCCCCCTGTCTCTCCCACCAGAACTGACTTTATTGCTCAAATGCTGTAGAGAAGATCTTGTAGTTCAAGAGGATTGTTATTGCTGCTTGAACAACCTTTCGTTTACAGCTAACTATCTATCTGACTATCTCTCGAAAATAATGTAGTTTTTTGCTGAATCGTGCACCGTAATTTATTTCAATACATGAAAATAATCTTGCCTCACATCTTGTCCTGGCAAAGCGGGATCATATAACCCTTATTCAACAACTTCTGCATGGTGCCTTTAATCCCTTGGAGATGAGGCAGCACTTTCCTTGCGATAGTAACTCCTACTTATGGAACTAATAGCGAGGCTAACTGAACTTTCCCACAGGTGCGGAGAGCTCAACTACAGAACCTATTAGCAAATGAAGAAGAACAATATGCAGAAGAATTGAACAATATGGGCAAGACATTTCACACACAGAGAATTTAGACCAATGTATCATTCTGTAAGTACACGTTGTGTGATATACCTTCGTTGTGTGACAGAATTGTTGAGTTGATATAAGATAGATTTCATAGATTTGTTGGTTATTCAATAAGTAATTGTCTATTCCTTGGTGTACAAAAGTTAATAAGGCACTCCTAATCATAGGGTCTGAAGTAATTGTAAAAATGCATATTGGGTATATATTATTATAATGTACATTGAAAATTTTTTCCAATCTTTTAATTGTATACAATAATCTTTTATTTTTGGCCAAATATATTTAATATTTTATTTCATTAATAGTGTTTCTTTTCCTAGTCATTATATCATTTATTTATTTTATGGCTCTTTGCATACTAATATTAGGGTACAATACTTTGATTATGTAAACTATACAATAATGAGTACTTTTACCATAAACACATATTATGCACAAAATTTGAAAAAAGTATGGAAAGAAAACTTTGGACCCACTTCAACAATTTTTCACTAATAACTGCGTGCAGCATTAGGGCAGTCACGAGTACTTTTTTTTCAAATGCAAACAATATTTTTTCGCTTGCGTTTGACCAAACAGGGAGGTGTTTTGCAGCAGCGGTGGAGCACCACACCTAGCATCGCTGTACGCATATTATTGTTAGTAGTAATATTATTAGCCAAGCAACCTAATATTTCATTTTATTCCGTGCTCAATCTGCCCTCACTGTTTGAAATTTCTTAAAATATATGCTTGGTGCAGAGCAGCAAGAGACCACTCGTGCACAATCAGATAGCGGAACTTATGACAAGTCCGTCGTATAACACTTTTATAAGGCCAAAAAAAAAAATATGTGGGTTTCCGGTTTCTTCTTATAAAAACTTAGGTAGGGTAGGTCGGTTTTAACTTCTTTTTTTTAAACTTTTTTTTTAATTTTCCGAACAACCGGACGCCATTTTGTTTAGTCGGTGCTTCCACATCCAAAGATAAATTTCCCTAATATTGCCTCAAATTTCAATTTTCCACAAACTTTTTCCTCTAAGTGGAAACACTTACAAGCGTGATCCAATAAAAAAGTTTAGGGTCGGGATTTCGACGTCCAAAAGCTAGGTAGGGGTCGGGAAACCGGAAACCCACATATTTTTTTTTGGCCTACTGAGTCTTATAACAATGGAAAAATAATGAAATTCAGACTATGGAATTTGCAATTGAATACTATATTCACAGTATATCCATACTATTTCCATACTATATCCATTGTTGGGGATTGCAATTAGTATGAAAATTGGATTTCCATACTATTTTCAACGATGTCCATACTATTTCCATAGTGAAAATCAGAAAAATATTTCCAGTGTATCGCAGATCTGCCTCGTCGTACAAATGTCTCGCTATATTATCTGCGACTGCACGAGCAGTGTTGAGAGACGTGATGAATATTATTAATTGTAAATAACTAGTGGGCATGACCTCCCTCGCAGCAGCTTATCTCTTTTTTCAATGGATATACACGTAGACAATCTGATAACGAGACGAGATTTTCCGCTCCAAGTGATGGACAGCAGGTTTTTATATTTGTTGTTACCTAATTCATTTGTGTAACTTCCGTTTCTATTACCTCGCAAGTATCATCAGTAAAAATACGAAGCTATAACATGAACATGGTTTGCATCAAATTCCTAGGGTAGCTCGCGTTCAAGAATATGTACCTCTTCATGATGACCATGCTTAACTCAGCAGTGAGTTCTGTACAACATCAGATCACTTTATAAAGGTAGCTCACATTCAAGAACATGTACTACCTCTGCACGATCTAACCATGCTTAACTCAACAGTGAGTTCTGTACAACATCAGATCACTTTAAGGTAGCCCACATTCAAGAACATGTACTACCTCTGCGTGATCTAACCATGCTCAACTCAGCAGTGAGTTCTGTACAACATCAGATCACTTTATAAAGGTAGCTCACATTCAAGAACATGTACTACCTCTGCATGATCTAACCATGCTTAACTCAGCAGTGAGTTCTATACAACACCCGCATTGAAGAACATGTACTACCTCTGCATGATCTAAACATGCTCAACTCAGCAGTGAGTTCTGTACAACATCAGATCACTTTAAGGTAGCTCACATTGAAGAACATGTACTACCTCTGTATGATGTAACCATGCTTATAATTAAGTCCGCAGTGAGTTCTGTACAACATCAGATCACTTTAGGGCTAGCCTACATTAAAATTACCTCTGCATGATCTAACCATGTTCTTAATAATGCTAAATAATACATGATGACATGTAAACAGGATGTCTATGTCTTCCTATCTTTAACATCGCGTGTTTTGTCTCTACTCAAAGTCCTCTTCTTTTTTTGCATAAAATCGGCTGATTCAAATCTGCTTTATAAATTTAGGAATTAGATACAAAAAATGCGTAGGAGGGCAAATCATCCTGTCTGCAACTGAGGAAGGTAAATTTTTTTTGGGAGGGGGGGTGGCAATTTTCTGCTTGCACGAATTTTTTCGGTCGTGTGCAATTTTTTTTCGGAATGTTAAAGGTATTATTCTTTGCTTTCCCTTTGTGCACGACTTTCCCCCCTTTTCGTTGTTCTTTGCGCGAATTTTTTGCCCCACCCCCATCACTTTTCTAATGGCCCGCCCCTAACGCCATTCTATGTATAGAACACAAATATTTATTCAAGAGAAATAAACTTTATTTCTTTCATCTGGACATATATTTCATTGTGAATGCATATTTCGCGAATATAAATAAATAAGTATTTATAATGTGATTTACATGTTTTGCAAAATTCGGTGGCATCGTCAATGTTTTGTCCCATTTACATGAAGAAAATTATCAGACAATAAAGTCAAATACTATATTATAGTAATACATTAAACCCGTAGATTGTGCTCCTTGTATCTGTACAGGGTAAAGCTCCTAGGCAGCTGATTTAGTTAAATTTGGTTCACACGTGTAAGATAAGCGTAAGCACAAGAATAAACAAAAGACAAAATAAAGAAATTCACGATAATATGTGACAGAATTACAAGCGTAAGAATAGATTTTTAATTAATAAGCTCAAAGCGAAACAAAAGGCATTTCAACTGAAAAAAATTACTCCCTCTTGGGTAAATTGTATCGATGCTTATCTGATTTTGAATTGAGAAGATGTGTTCTATGGTAGGCAGTGTTCTATAATAACAAGTTTTCGTTGTAGGGATACAACTACCTGAAAAATACTAGGAGAATTTCGACGTTTCGAGCGAAGGCCCATCGTCTGGAAGAAGCGCGAAACGTCGAAATTCTCCTTATGTATATTTTTCAAGTAGTTGCATTCCTACCAACGAAAGCTTGTTATTGTTGGCACTTCCTACACGGCAAGACAGTTCAAGTATTCTACATTAATAAGCTTCCGTGGTTTGTGTCTAAACTACCGGCTTAATGAAAGATTAAAAACACTGTTCGATCAAAAGTGGACTTCGTCAAGAAGTCAGCAGCCTTACGAATATCTTCCTGAAGAAGATCTTCGTTGAGAAAAGTGCTTTTAATCTTTTCTCATGCAGGTACACATCATTTTACTTTTCCTGTTTTAAATGTGTTATTCTTTTAAATATTTCTTTCCGGTGTTGTATCGATCAGCGTAGACCAATCGACCTATGGATGTTTTTCTAGCAGATATTCCAATTCTTTCTTTACCTCTTCTGGATCAAGGAATTCAAAACTTGAAGTGAAATCTTCCCTTGCCTTTTGTTTTGAGCTTCCTTCGCTATTATGGTGTTTTCTTGGGATGTCGTTTCTTTGCTGGATGGAGCCGGAATCAAGGAAGTTTTTCTTTTGTTGTTCTAGTAATCTTTTGTTAGTGATGCTGTTCGTTTTGGATTCCATAATTTGACCTTTCAATTCTCTTCTGCCTGGACTGGATGTAGATGCTGGCATAACGAAGGACCAATCCACATCAGGATATTTTTTCTTCAGATAATCGAAATCTTTGGCGATTTCAGATTGATTGAGGAAATAGAATGTTCTCTTTACCTGTCTTAGAGAGTTTCCATGTTCCAATTCTCTTTTGCCTGGACTGGATGTAGATGCTGGCATAACGAAGGTCCAATTCACATTAGGATATTTTTTCTGTAAATAATCGAAACCTTTGGCGATTTCAGATTGATTGACGAAATAGAATGTTCTGTTTCCATGTTCCAATTCTCCTTTACCTGCTAATGCAGGAAGAGGCATAACAAACGACCAATCCACGTCAGGATATGTTTTATTCAAATAATCGAAACCTTTGGCGATTTCAGATTGATTGACGAAATAGAATGTTCTGTTTCTATGTTCCAATTCTCCTTTACCTGCTAATGTAGGAAGAGGCATAACAAACGACCAATCCACGTCAGGATATGTTTTATTCAAATAATCGAAACCTTTGGCGATTTCAGATTGATTGACGAAATAGAATGTTCTGTTTCCATGTTCCAATTCTTTTTTACCTGCTAATGTAGGAAGAGGCGTAACAAACGACCAATCCACGTCAGGATATGTTTTATTCAAATAATCGAAACCTTTGGCGATTTCAGATTGATTGACGAAATAGAATGTTCTGTTTCCATGTTCCAATTCTCCTTTACCTGCTAATGTAGGAAGAGGCGTAACAAACGACCAATCCACGTCAGGATATGTTTTATTCAAATAATCGAAACCTTTGGCGATTTCAGGTTGATTGACGAAATAGAATGTTCTGTTTCCATGTTCCAATTCTCCTTTACCTGCTAATGTAGGAAGAGGCGTAACAAACGACCAATCCACGTCAGGATATGTTTTATTCAAATAATCGAAACCTTTGGCGATTTCAGATTGATTGACGAAATAGAATGTTCTGTTTCCATGTTCCAATTCTCCTTTACCTGCTAATGTAGGAAGAGGCGTAACAAACGACCAATCCACGTCAGGATATGTTTTATTCAAATAATCGAAACCTTTGGCGATTTCAGATTGATTGAGAAAGGTGAACGAGGAGTTTTTTGTCTGTTCTAGAGAGTTTTTATTTTCAAATTCTCTCTTACCTGAAATACTCTGTGTCGGTAAAGGTGTCACCAACGACCAATCTACATCAGGATATTTCTTCTTCAGATAATCTATCACTTTGGCGAGCTCGGATTGATTCACAAATTTGAAAGTCGAACTAGGGTTTCTTTTTGTCTGTTCAGGACGTTTTAAAAAGTTGACTTGACTTGATTCGAGGATGTCCCGTGCTTTGTGAACAGTATCTGCCTGGTTGCTCCATGATCGTTTCACTGGCCCTCCTGTTAGAGGCTGTAAGGTTACTACAAGAACATGCAGTAGCAGAATTCCTTTTAAACAAAACGCCATACTTTTGTTTAAAATTACAAGTAGTAATCTATAGTTTAATAAAACAAAATTAACGTGAAATAATCTTATATGTTTTGTCTTCAAATCGTGCGATGTTTTGACAAAAGCGCGCAGAGCGCACGCCTTTTTAAGCCTGGCGTTATCTCGCAGCAATCATCTGATTGCGGAAACAGCGCAGATAACAGGCGTGCTGATATATTCATTGTGTTAATATCTGCCGTTATTATATCACATATCCCACTATAAGCAGATGTAGCTATATATAAATACCTGAGAACTAAAACTGTTGCTCTGATTGAATTTAAATATAGTTATACATATACATATAATCCTAATAGGTTTATATCGCTAAAGTATAATTATAGTTTTGTATAATTTGCATTCATGAAGGTGTGTTTAATTTCTACACAACAAATCAATCGCGTACAAGTTAGAATGTACAAGCTCCTTATATATTTTCAGGTAGTTGCATCCCTATATACTAACGAAAGCTTGTTCATTTTATTCAATACTGACAAAGATAGTTCAAGTTAGACTGTGCAAGTTAGAATTTTGAGTTATAGTTTGCTATTTTCATATACATGCATACACGCATGCAAGGCTGTAACATGCAAAGTATTTTATATTTATAAGTTTCGAACTAACTAGAAAGTGTCCCGTAGCTGGAAATGGCCCCTCCATACTACCACTCAATTCTGCACGTAATTTGCAAGCAATTTAAAATCAGGCAACTTTTTTTATTCTGTGTTTATAGCTTCGTATTTAACTTCTATATATAGTTAGTTCGAACTAATAACTTTTAAAAAGACCATGGTTGTCAAACATGATACATTTTTAATATACAGATCTTTCCCGCAGATAAATTTATTTCGATTCTATTTTATGCACTATATGTCAACATAAAATTCGTTGTTCAAAACTCGCTGTGCATGGAGTGATTCGCTTAGAGTAACATGTTTTAAATAATTGCGAAGCTTAGCACTACTGAGTCACACGCAGGTCACGCAAAATTAGCATGAACAACGCGACTGTGTACTTGTTGAGGATATGTTCAATTCTATTTACTTGCCTCCAATAACAAGACTACTACTATGTTCAATTCTATTTACTTGCCTCCAAATACAAGACTACTACATATGATTTTTTTCTGTGTTGGTATTGTGTACTCAGGTGAATATGATGTTTGTGATGTTACTCTGAGTGTAAATCCACACCGGGCGAGCTTGAAAAATATGCCTGACCACGGTGGGAATCGAACCTATGGATTTACACTCAGAGTAACATCACAAACATATTCACCTGAGTACACAACACCAACACAGAAAAATCATATTACTAGATTACATTGGTATCGAAGGAACTAGATTCTGTTCCGAAATATCACTTACTCCAACCGACCTGACCGCGTAAGTTGGCAGAGCATTGGGCTAGTATTCCAAAGGTCGTAGGTTCGATTCCCACCGTGGCCGGGCATATTTTTCAAGCTTGCCCGGTGTGTATTTACACTCAGAGTAACATCACAAGCATCACTACCACATATAATGAAAAGAATGAACGTTATTTTTTTACTTTGATAGCTGCAGATTATTGATCACCATCTGCTGCATGATAGCGCTTATTGCGTCTAGTTTTTAGATGTAAAAAAAGAGACCAAAAAAGTCGATTGACAGGAAGAATTCTAAGATGTTGATAAGGACTGATATTAGTTTCTTTGTGGTCAAGACAAGAGCCTCTTGAGTTAAGAAGTTTCGAGATAGATAGGCTATATACAAGTGGCAGAAACTTTTTTTTAAATTCTTTGTTGGTTAAAGGATCTAACTATATTTCAAAACTAATAACTATTTTCTATACAGAAGGTGTTTTATATATTTTTCAATAGACTTTTTTCAGCGATCTCTGCCTTGCAGGAATCCAACATAAAACCTCCCAACGAGTGGCCTTCCCTCGAAAAGTCTGTTTATATTTATGTTTTTTATCCTTTGCTCCAGCAAAATTTCCTGACATTCAATGTACTAGTAACTGAGTCCGATGGGGAAGAAAAAGTTATGTGAACAAAGGCTGCACTGTATGTGTGTAGGAAACACCACAATAAATGAGTAGAAATGTAAAATTCTTCATGACTTGTACAAGGCGCGCACTAAACATAAAGTAGGGAAGCTTTCTTAGCACAGACACTGACAGGAGTTTTCCCTTCACACTTTGACAAAACTGTAAAAAGAGAAACGGATTTTAAAACTAAAATGGAAGATTTTTTAAAAATTTTTCTTACAGTTGTAAACACAAGCGACTCGGCAAGTGCAATACGTGGGAGGCTGTGAATATCAGCAGGAGCCTGTAGCCCGAGTGTTTCAATTGTTTTTCCTCACTTCGTTAAAGTATACGTTGAAAAACCACGTGCAGCTTTAACTATATGTAATGAATGACGTAACTTTTCTATGCATGTAGCCATGTATACTCGGTGGACAAACACACACACACACACACACACACACACACAAAGCAACGTGATAACAACGCCTGCATCGGGCGAAGACAACAACTGATTTTTAAGAAATCTCAAAATAAGCTCTGAGAAATGTTTTAAAATTTTTTGTAAATTTCTTATTAAAATTCATGAAATAATCTTGTTCCATGCGCGTCATGAAGCAATTATCCGCCCACTGATTTATCTTTGCCTGCCAAAGCCACATTGATTAGGAGCTCTGATTAAAAAAGTAATATGCAGTTGCATCAGTAGATCTAACGTGTTTAGTACCTAAAACATATTCATATGAAACAAGATTATATATAGGAGTTGAAAACGTTAGTTACAAAATAATCCTGGAAGATAGGAAAACGTATACTTGATAAGAAAGTTAGAAAAACAGGATGTAACTTTTGAAGTGTACTTGAAATAATTCTATCAAATTGTAATGTGGGAGGGAAACACATTAAACTTAATAATTTGTAAGTTTAAGCAAACAAGGTGTGCTTAATTATATAGTTGTGCAGTTAGCCGTTACTTTGAACAAATTAAACTGAATTTAATGGCTTAACTTCAGCCGATCAGTTGTTCAAAGGTCGATAAGTTTAAACCTAGGTTAATACACAGCAATCATCCCAACAGCTCGGAGATATCTGTTTTCTAGAAATATTGTCAGGATCAACAGAAATTTTGTTTTCCAAAGTATTGAAATATACAGACATGCAGAAATATTGAAACCAAAAGAGTACTGAGTCTGAGCCTCTGAGGTTAAATTTTAACCCATGGCCAGCTTTGAACCCGAGAACTTTTTTACACTTCAACTTTGATAATTGCTAATTGATGACATCTGCTACACGATAACGCCTATCGAAACTCACCCAGTATATTGGCCATTCAAATTATTGTAACTTTTATGGCTAAGCAAACTGACAATTTCATATAAGACGTGCAGAATTGTAGTTAATGCATGTTAGCTCCTAAGAATTTGCGTGAGGTCTTAATTAGAATCAATTTAGTTGTTAATTGATATATTTTTGTCTCGCAGTCTTCCCTAAAGCTACAAAAAACTCAAGCGTTGATTGGGTCGTAATAGCGCAGCCACGCGCTAAATGATGCGTGGTAAAATTAAAGCGTTTTGCCGCCAGTGTGCATGATTGCAGCTGAATGCGGTATGCTTGACACCCCACAAACATCCACTGAATGCACGCTAGGATTTTAAAAAATGAAAAAAACTTTAGATTCTATAAGTTAAACTGACATATAGACAAAATTAAAGAGGCGTGCTCAGGGAATGTATACATCCGTCGGCAAAAGTCAAGTATCTCTTGAACAAAGAATCGAATCAGTGTCATAATATATGAACAACCGCATAATATAGATGCATACATTCGATATATTCTTTTACCTAACCTGGAGATGCAGGAAATTTTCTTACAATTTTCATAAAAATTTAAGCAAAATTTGATCGATTCTTCCTTAGCATACGGCCACCTCATTATATAGCTTCACAAACTTTCGTATAAACCGTTTGACACTTTTTGATTTGATGGACAAACAAACACAGACGCACACAAACAAACCGAATAACCCCTCGCAGAGGTAACAAGTTTTAAAAAATCTCCACAAAATATGCTCTGAGATAGGAAGAAATAGATAGGAAGAAATAGATAGGAAGAAATAGATAGAGAAATTTCTTGTTAAAATTCATGAAATAATTTTGTGCGATGCGTCATGAAGCAATTATCCGCCTACAAATTTATCTTCCCCTGCCAAAGCCACATTGATTAGGAGCATTGATTAAAACAGTAACAGTTATAAATGGAAACCTGTGTAGAACTATAAATACTGACAGTAACTTGGATAAACGTATAAAAAATGCAGTGTCAAGACTTATATTATATAGACTAAGGCGTGTGAATGTAAAAAAATGCTTGTTTCATTTTTTCTACCTCTTTTTTTCTGCGTGGTTAGTTCAAATCCAATCATAGTGTGTGAATATTTCACTCATTTTAATTGATTTTGCGTGGGTTTTATTACAATTTCAGGACGTTTAGATGAGATTTGTATTTTTTATTCAACGTTATGGCTAATATTGAAGAGGTTTTTACTGCCCACACATTGAGGAAGTGAGATTGCCTTCATTCATTTTATTTTTAATGTATAGAGGACGTGCAAACTCATCAGTTCTGCACAGGAGCCCTGGGTAGGAGATTGATAGGACACGGCATGGAGTGCGGTCAATGCTGTTTTTCAAAAGCCGGAGGATGAGTAGTCACATAGTCATAGAAGGTACGACACTAATCCTCCAGCTATTCAAAAACAGCACTGACACTCAAGAGAAGCTCAGATTGAACCTCCACTCATTGAGTGTGAGTGAGCTTTTAAAATACGGGCGTATAACTTATTCAACCTCGTCCCCTGGATTACTCCACAAGCACAGGTGGCCTGGGTACGAGCTTAAATGGATGGAATCATTTCAATCTCGTAGCCTCAGAGCCATCGGAGTGATCGGACCAAATTTGCCTCTAGATACGAGAATGAAAATAATTTAGAAACATAAGTATAGCAGTTGCTTCCAGATTATCGCCCGTATTCTAAAAGCTCACGTCACACTTAGACTCAATGAGTGGAGGTTCAATATGAGCTTCTCTCGAGTCCCATTGCTGTTTTTGAATAGCTAGAGGGCCAGTGTCATACCTTACTATGTGACTACTCACCCTCCAGCTATTCAAAAACAGCATTGACACTCAAGAAAAGCTCAGATTGAACCTCCACTCATTGAGTGTGAGTGAGCTTTTAGAATACGGGCGTATGTCCTTGCCTCGCGTGAACCACTTGCTCTGCATGGAATTACTTTATCTTATCTAGAACGCATGTATACCACAGTATGTGTGGAATGAGTCGCCAAATATCAACAAAAATAGATAGAAAATGGCGAAAATAACTGTCTAGACGTAATAAGTTCAATCCATTATAAACTGACCATTTGTAGTTATGTTGAAACTGTAACAATTTTAATAGGCCAGCACACGATACCACCCACAAAGCACCATGCAGCGTTTATGGTTTGTGACCATGTCGAAATGATCAGTCTATTAATACAGTATCGATACATGTATACCTCAGCAACCAGTGAAGACTGATTTGCTTACAACACACAAAACACAAGATAGATCCAGACTATGTCACATCGGTGACCTTGACTGTATAGAAATCAGTACTTTAATAGCACGCGACAACATTTAGAACATATTAAAGGCACTTGACGAAAGCCACAAATATAGCACTCCATACTAGCCAGAAATAGATCCGGCAGTCTGAAAAACAAACTCGTTGAAAAATTTGCAAACTAATAAACCGGTATCAATCGACACATGTAAATGCCTGAAGTGCGGACACGCATTTTCCATCGTGTTTTCCGCTCTGGTGGAAATTAAGCTACCCAATTCAGTCACATTTCAGATAACTCGCATGCCTATAGTTGCCACTGTTCTGATAATGTGAAGTCTGGTTTACACTATCAAAGTTTCTGTGATCACAGTAGGAATTTTGCATTGGTAACGTTTTGAAGGATTTGTAAGAAATATTTGAGGGAACTGGCACAATGTTTAAACTGCCGAGTCTGTTCCCTCAAGCAATTCTTACAAATCCTTCAAAATTTAGAACTTACAACTATGCAAAATTCCTACTGTGATCACAGAAACTTTGATAGTGTAAACTAGACTTAAAGCATAGATTAGATAACCAAGCAAACATGAAGTATCAAAATTATATACGTGAGTAAATGGGGTTGGCAAAAGGCTTAACCGCGCGTTACTGAGTTTATCACTGCACCAAAGTAATGTCGAGGCTGCGTGGTTATAATTGAAATTTATAACTAGATTTTAATATAAATTCTTTTCAGGTAAAAATTACCCCCCAGCTTATTTACAGATATATTGTACAACTAGGACTGTGTATTATATCGGATATTGTTATTCATGCAACACGGTATCTCGTCATTATATAAAATGCTTTTTCAGAGAACCTTATTTGTATTTACCGTATCTAACAAAACATAAGAAAATGTTAATATGAATAATATGCGGTGTTGGACCAACGTTATATTGACGCGCTGCTCTGGCTAATTAATTCTATGCTTTAGCCTTTAGATATTTTTATATCCATGATTAATGTTAAATTGAGAATCCAGTTCTGTCACTTCTGTGTTCACGAGTTTTAATACCACATGCTATCCATAGCGAGTCACGTCATTTCTAGACAGCGAGCTTAATTAAACACGCAACGTTTTGGTCAACACGGACGGGGGGGGGGGGG
>CACRXK020009192.1:0-19529 GCA_902702795.2 Paramuricea clavata
CTGCACCCCTAAATCCCACTACACCCCCAAGTCCCACTACACCCTCGAATCCTATTACAACCCCAAATCCCACTACACCTTCAACTCCTACTACACCCTTAAATGCCACTACACCCCTAAATCCCACTACACCCCCAAGTCCCACTACACCTTCAACTCCTACTACACCCTTGAATCCTACTACACCCTTAGATCCAACTAAACCTGCATTTACACCTGTTAATGCCCATACCCAACCTGTTAACCATTTACAACCAACTACTACTACAAGTCCCCTAGAGCAAATACAAAGAGAAACATTTGAAATTCAAAGACAACAAGTAGAATTAATGAAAAGGATGTCGCTTCCGACTCCGAAACCGCCTGTATTTAGTGGTAATATTTTGGCCTACCCAAGTGGACGTTAGCTTTCGATGCCTTGATTGACGGTGAAGCTGTAAACCCAGCACATAAGTTATACTACCTTGGGGAATATACTAGTGGACAAGCCCAGAAAATGATTGATGGATTGTTGGGGCTGCAATCTGATGATGCGTATAAGAGAGCTAGGCAGATATTGCAAGAACGCTTTGGTGATCCATACAAGATTTATCAGGCATACAATGAAAGGCTTAAGTCATGGCCAGTATGCAGCAGAGCTCCCAAGCTTCAGGAATTCAGCGACTTTCTGGTAACAGTGCAAGAAACTATGAAAACAGTGAAGCACCTCAAGGACTTTGACACCTTTTCTGCTATTCAAGACCTGGTAGTAAGACTTCCACCTTATTACAGCAAGAAGTGGTTACAAAGTGCGAAAGCGGTTGAGCTTGTTAAGGGAAAGTATGATTTTAACGACCTAGTTGACTTTGTGCAAAAGGCAGCAAAGGATGCAACTCATCCAGTGTTCTCGCATGAAGTTCTGTTATCTAAGAGAAAGGAGTTGTTGAAAGACAAGAAGCAAGAAGACAAGAATAGTTATCACAAGAGAAAGTTTGGCTCATTCAACACAAGTAAGTACAATGAAAGCTCTGGTCATAGTGATAAGAACATAAATGAACTCATGTGCCCTGCATGTAGAAAGCCTCACAAATTGGAGAACTGTGACATATTCCTAAAGAAGTCTGTAAAGGAACGATCAGAATTAGCTAAGTCGAAAGGGCTTTGCTTCCTGTGTTTATGTCATGGTCATATGGCCAGGAGTTGCAAAGAATCCATTAGATGCCAGACTTGTAAGAAACCCCATGCCACACTTCTCCATTTTGAATCCAAGGAGTCTAAGAACGGGAATAAGAAAGAGAACGAAGAGTCTAGCAAAGAAAAGCCTAAAGTAGCTAATCGTGTCGTAGTGTGTCATAGCAATGATTGCAATGAAGTAACAACATCGTCTTTAATACTTCCGGTATGGATATGTCACAAGGACAATCCTGAGAAGAAAATAATGACATATGCTGTTTTAGATGATCAAAGTGACACATGCTTTGTAACGGACAGTGTTTGTGATCAGTTAGAAATTGAAGGACCTGAGACTGTGATTGAGTTAGGAACAATGCATGCTGTAGAAGATATCAGAACCCAGAAAATTAGCGGTCTTATTGTTTCATCGGAAGATAAGTCAGTAGATGTACCTTTACCAAAAGCTTATTCCCGTGAAAATATTCCAGCACGTCGAGATCAGATCCCTAGAGTAGAAATGGCGATCAATTGGAGTCATTTGAGTCCAATTGCCAATGAAATACCAGAATATCGTGATGATCTCGGTATTGGTCTCCTAATTGGTAACAATTGTGTCGAAGCTATCAAACCCCGTGACGTTATTCCCGGAAAACCTCAAGACCCGTATGCTATTAGAACTGTATTCGGTTGGGGTTTGATTGGAGTAACAAACCCTGTTGATCACCGCGAATGCCAATCAGACGGAACTAGAATACATTGCCATCGAGTTACAACCAAAGATATCACAACCCAGAGTACCGGTTCAACCTTTGTAGAGCAAACCCAAGTAAAGGAAGTATTGAATCCTCACGAAGTGTTAAAGATGTTTGAACAGGACTTTTCCGAAAAGAAGAGAGAGAAACCAATGTCGTTAGAAGATCGAATGTTTCTGGATATAACGAAAAGAGAGATTCACGTTACTGATGATGGACATTATGAGTTGCCACTTCCGTTTCGAAACGACAAAGTTAAATTACCGTCGAACAGAAAGCTTGCTAAATCAAGGTTAGATGGCCTTAAAGCAAAGTTCGCCAAAGGATGTCAAATACAAAAGAGATTATATGCAATTTATGGATGATATGATGAAGAAAGGCTACGCTGAGAAAGCTCCACAGACTAATGGAAAACCGTGGTATATACCTCATCATGGAGTGTACCATACACACAAACCCAATAAGATCAGGGTCGTATTTGACTGCTCAGCCGAATATGAAGGTCAATCATTAAATCAACATCTTTTACAAGGACCTGACCTAACGAACTCGCTCACTGGTGTACTTTGTCGATTCCGCGAAGAAAGAATAGCGTTTACGTGTGACATCGAATCCATGTTCTGTTAGGTACGTGTGAATGAAGAGCATCGCGATTACTTAAGGTTCTTGTGGTGGCCTGACGGAGATACATCGAAGGAGCCCGAAGACTACAGAATGCGAGTCCACCTATTTGGAGTAACGTCATCACCCGGATGTTCCAATCTAGCGTTGAAAACCACGGCCAAAGCTAGTGAAGAAGTGGAAAACTGTTTTTATGTTGATGATGGGTTAAAGTCCGTTGAGAAGGTAGAGCAAGCGACTAAGTTGATAAAAAGCAGCATTGAAATGTGCCAGAAAGGCGGATTTCGTCTACACAAGTTTTCTGCAAACAAGCGAGAAGTGATCGAGTCCATTCCCGTTGACTACCGTGCTACCGAAGTCAAAGAACTCGATCTGAGTCACGATATACTTCCGATCGAACGAGTACTAGGAATGGAGTGGTGCATCGAAAGTGATTCTTTTCGGTTTCGCATAACCTTAAAGGACAGACCACTTACAAGACGCGGGGTTTTGGCAACTATAAGTTCCATTTATGATCCCCTCGGACTCGTTGCCCCTGTTCTACTCACTGGAAAAAAGATCCTACAAGCCCTGTGCAAAGAGAATGCTGATTGGGATGACCCTCTGCCAGAAAAGCTTATAATAGAGTGGGAAAGATGGAGAAAGGACATTCATTTGTTGGGAAACATGAAAATTGAAAGATGTTACAAACCTGAGAGCTTTGGAGATGTGAAGAAAACTGAACTTCATCATTTCTCTGACGCAAGCTGTGAAGGGTACGGTCAATGTTCGTATATAAGATTGGTTGATGATAGCGATAGAATCCACTGTTCGTTAGTTGTGGGCAAATCTCGTGTGGCGCCACTGAAACAAGTTTCGATTCCAAGGTTAGAGCTAACAGCCGCGGTTGTTTCTGTCAAAGTCAGCGCCATGCTTCAAGAAGAACTCGATTATAAGAGCATCGAAGAGATATATTGGACAGATAGCAAAGTCGTTTTAGGATATATTAACAATGATGCGCGTCGCTTCCATGTATTCGTGGCTAATCGCGTCCAACAAATCAGACATCATTCGTCAAAGGATCAGTGGAATTACGTTGAGTCAAAGTTAAATCCAGCTGATGAGGCATCCCGAGGTTTAAAGGCCTGTGATATTGTGAGCGATTCGAAGTGGATAAACGGTCCGTCATTTCTATACGAAGCTCACCAAGATTGGAATCATTTTAACCAACCGGATGACAAAGCAAAGCTGGAAACAGATGATGTCGAAGTAAAGAAAGTCACAACCTTTGCAACATCTGTGAAAAAATTCACGGACGTGGTAGAGAGATTAGAATACTTTTCGAGTTGGCACCGAGCCAAGAAGGCCATCGCTATTTGTCTTCGTTATCGCAGATTGTTACGTCAAAGGGTACGAAAAGGGAGGAAAAGGATGTCGAGAACATTGAGAAAGCAGCAACTGTTATGAAACCTGACCAAGCTGTTACTGTGGAAGAAATGAATGCTGCTGAACGGGAAATAATCAAGGCACTGCAGAAAGAAGAATTCAAACAGGAGATAAGCTCGTTAAAGTCAAAACCCAAAGTCAATGTACCGGAAACTCAACGACGGCGAAATACGGTAGCTAGAACTAGCCCGATTGCTAAACTCGATCCCTTTATGGACGAACATGGAGTTATACGAGTAGGAGGAAGAATTCGAAGATCTAGTATGGACGCTAATATCAAGCATCCGGTAGTCTTACCAAAGAGAGCTCACGTTTCGAAGCTGATAGCAAAACATTTTCACCAGAAGATTGATCATCAAGGACGAGGGATAACTTGGAATACGATACGTGCTTCAGGATATTGGATCATCGGTTGCAAAGATGTTGTAGCTAAACTTATCAAAGATTGCGCCGTTTGTCAAAGATTTCGAGCGAGTGTCAAAGATCAGAAAATGGCAGATCTTCCGAAAGAACGGGTTGAGACGCTTTCATATCGTTCTCTCGCTGTTTTTGATTTTCTGCCTTTTTCGAGGCGGTGTATTACAGCTGAATTGTTATAATGAAGTTAATGTTATTGGGCCTGTAACATCTCGATTGTCTGATGGGATGTTATTTGGCAGTTATTCAGGATATTTTGCTCAATCTATTCGTCATTGCAGGACAAGGAGTTCATCAAAGCGTATCGGTTTACGGTCGATGTTTTGCCTCAAAATTCCTGTTTACAGAGACGGTAAGCGTGGTGAAACACCTCTGACCCTCTTTGACAAGAGTTTTGTGATTGATCTGACTGTCCATGTGGATGTAGTATCAGATGAGGCGCCAAGTTTATCACCAAATATTGTGTGTGTTTGGTGGCCATCTTGTTTTGTGCAAGATACTGTAGAGGGCCGGATTTGCATTATAAACTATTCAACTGTGAAATGTATGCCATGTAGGATAAACACAAGTCGGAAATACTCTAAAAAATCTCTAGCATATTACCCGAACTCTGTAGCTACATTTAATTTGCTGATTATTGCAGGGGATATAGAAAGCAACCCTGGCCCTAATTGCACTAGCAGCAATACGGATACGAACAGTGAAAATATACGGTGTAAAAGATCTCTTCGGGCTCCTAAATGTTCAGAGTGCGACAAGGCAGTGAGAGTGAATAACAAAAGATTGTATTGCACTTTTTGTCAAGAATTAACCCATCTACGTTGCACATCAATGGGAACTTGTTTGACCCAATATGAGAACCTGTGGACATGCCCCACATGTTTAGCACATGAACTGCCATTTTATAGTGTGAGAAATCTCAACGAGCTAGAGACGGCTGATGGTAGATCAGAATCCGAAGGTGAGAGATACATCAATTCTCATTTGGAAAAACTAAGTCGAAATTCAAATCATCTCCGGCTGTGTCATCTTGACTGTCAGTCTATCTTATCCACATTTGACGAATTTGTGCATCTTGTTTCAGAATATGATCTCGATATTTTAACTTTATCTGAGACTTGGCTACAAAATAATACACATGAGATTGAATATGTTCAGATTCCTGGGTACTCAATGGTGTTTAAAAATCGCGGGGAAAGACGAGGTGGGGGTGTTGCCATCTACATTCGGGAAGAGCTGAAATTCAAGGAACGATCTGATTTAATGAACATTGAGCCATCTATGGAACATATTTGGATCGAGATTAAGGGTAAAAATAAAAACAGTACTGTATTGCTTGGAGTTTTCTATCAACCAGATTTTGATTTTCAAAAAAAACTGTTTGGATTGAAAAGTTTGAATCAGTTCTAGCTGCAGTTCACTTGAAGTGGGACGGTATTATGATAATTGCTGGTGATAGTAATATCGACTTGTGTAGCTCTTCAAATATAGGAGAAAAATATCAGGCAGTTTTACACGCATTCAATCTCACCCAGCATGTCACAGCACCAACTCGTAAAAGAAAGTGTCTCATTGATCATATCATCACAAATATTCCAAAAAATGTTATAGCAACGGATGTTTTAGCTACACCGGAAATTAGTGATCACGATATGCCGTATCTTATTGTAAACGCGAGATTAAACAGATTTGAACCAAGATTTAAATATATTCGCTCGGAGAGATTATTTAGTCCAGAAGCATTTCTACAAGATATTAGCGAACTGCCATTTTCAACCGTGTACGCTGTTGACGACATAGATGAGAAAATCGATATATTTAATGAATTACTACGTAGCTGTATTGATCGACACGCCCCTTTAGTGCGTTGTAAGTTAACCCGTCCTCCTGCTCCTTGGCTTCAAGATGTCGACATCCAAAATCTGCAAAAACGTCGGGATGCTCTGAGGTTTATTGCCCATCAAACGCAGTTAGAGTCAGACTGGTCAATTTATCGCTCTGTTCGGAATAAGATTAAATCGGCTATTAAGACAGCAAAACATAATTTCTATAGGAAAGCTCTCTCATCTAAACGCTCAAAAAACGTATGGTCAGTAATTCATAAAATACTTAACCCAAATCCCAAACGAATAAGATCAGATCCAACGGAGCTTAATAATTTATTCGTGTCTACAACCCAACGCATTTTTGGAGTAGACTCTGGTCCAGGATCGGGCATTGTTACCTTTTTAGAGTCTCTACCCCGAGATAGAAGTGATAATGGCTTTAAGTTGAAACCAGTAACCTTCAACGATGTTTGTCAGCAACTGAATATGATCCGAAATGACTGTTCCACTGGCTATGATCATTTACCAATTAAATATTTAAAGCTGGCTTCGCAACACATTCTTTCTCCATTCACCCATATTGTAAACGCTCTCATCGCAGAAAACAGATTTCCGTCCTCATGGAAAGTAGCGCGTATAAGTCCGATCCCAAAAAATAACAATCCTGTAAACAATAGTGATTTTAGGCCAGTATCGGTGTTGCCAATTCTATCCAAAATATATGAACGTTTAGTGTTGTCCCAACTGGTTCAATGTATTGACCAGAATACGTTATATAAAGAAACCATGTCTGGGTTTCGAAAAGGGCACTCAACCGCTGTGATTTTACTTAAGCTCAAAGATGACATCTTGAAGGCTATGAAGAAGGGCGAAATAACACTAGCAGTATTCACCGATTATTCGAAAGCTTTCGATACGGTAGATTTCCGGATTCTGTTAAAGAAGCTATATGATCTTGGATTTCCAACGGATTTTTTGCTTTGGATTCATAGTTACTTAGACGGTAGAAAGCAATTTGTCCAGATTGATGATCGTAAGTCTGGATTGCTACCGGTATCATTTGGTGTTCCCCAGGGATCGATATTGGGCCCAGTTCTTTTTAACCTGTACATGGCTGACTTACAGAATGGCAAATTTGATTGTAATTACTTACAGTATGCCGATGATACGTCCTTATATCAGCACTCCAAGGTTAAAAATTTGAGCAAATGTGTAGATGATATGCAGAAAGAACTGGACCGTGCGAATAGCTGGTCTAAGAATTCGAACTTGCTAATGAATCCTACCAAGACAAAAACGATGGTCTTTTCAACATCCCAGATGTCCACAACTCATAACCTGGCTTCGTTGGATCTTGTCTCGATGCATATCAATTATCAAAACATCGAACGAACAAAGTCATGGAAGGTTTTGGGTATAAAACTTAACGAGCACCTTAAATGGAACCTTCATTTAAACGAAGTTATAAGATCGTGTTATGCTGTTTTGGCTGACTTGCGACGGTTAAAGAGATTTACAACATTTCATTTAAGAAAACAATTGGCTGAATTGCTAGTATTGTCAAAATTGGACTATTGCAACTGTCTATACGGGTCAAAAGGTTCAAAACTCGGCTGCTGGTTTTGTTAATAGCAGGTATTCTAAAGCTGAAGATGTGGTCTCAATTGGTTGGTTACTAATTAAAGAAAGAATCGATTACAGTATTGCCAAACTTGCATTTCAAGCTCTTAATGACGAAAGATGGCCAGGCTATTTAACACTAGAAGTAAAAGAAGTTACTAGAGTTTTGAGAAGTAACAGTGATGGTGCTTTAAGACTCAAACACTCTTACATCGAAGATACTTTTCAGTATAATGCTGCAAAAGTTTTTAATGATATTCCTGATGATTTTAAATGTATGGATTTTAAAAACTTTAAGATTTCCTTAAAGAAACTTATACTAGATCGGAGTAAGGAAAGACTAAACTTAGACTGATAACTTTTAAATTATTTTAACTGTTTGGAGATTTTCAAAAACTCCATTGTATAGTGACATAGATGTAAATAGTTTGTATTTTAATAGTAAGTCATTTTGTAATTTAATAGTAAGTCATAGTAAGTCGGATGAAGAGCCATGTAAATGGATATGCCATATTAAATCATTATTATTATTATTATTATTATTACAGTGCGGTCGACTATTTTGGACCATTCTACGTAAAGCAAGGCCGGAAAGAATTAAAACGATACGGTGTATTGTTCACGTGTTTAGCCTCAAGAGCTATTCATCTAGAAGCAGACTCGTTTCTAAACCATAGACGGATTTTCATATTTTTTTCTGGGGTGGTGCCAGAAATTTTAGGGGGGTGAGCCGCGAGCAGGTGACTTAAGCAACACCAGGGCCTTTTTTAAGGATTTTCCCGTGGGGGGGGGGCATTTTTTGAAAAGGGACCTTTCCGTGAGATAATATATTAGAGGGGGATAGCAATGGCTGAAGGCCACGTGTGTGGCCAATATACCACGCATGAATGGGGGGGTCTGGGGTACTCCCCCAGAAAATTTTTGAAATTTGAATCCCGGAAATGTCATTTCCTGCATTCTGAGCATCCAAATTTGGTCCAAAATTTATGCTAACTATACTTGTATTTGAAATAAATAAAGAAAAAAACGCACAAAAAGTAAAAAAAAAATAACCATCATTTATCATTACTTATTAGAGGAGGATAACAATGGTCAGGTGTGTGGGGGTGTATTCCCCCAGAAAATTTTTGAAATTTGAAGCATGGAAATGCCATTTCCTGCATTCTGAGCATCCAAATTTGCTCTAAAATTTATGCTAACTATACTTGTATTTGAAGTAAAAGATGGAAAAAATGCGCAAAAAGTAAAAAAGAATATTAACTGTAATTTATCGGCTTATTAGAGGGATAATCCCCAGAAAATTTTTGAAATTTGAAACCCGGAAATGCTATTTCCTGCATTCTGAGCATCCAAAAAATAAAAAAAATTATTAACAATAATTTAGAAAAAAGTAACAATTTAAATCGATTTTGTTAAACAAGGACAAGGGATGAAGCCTAAAACTTACTTTCCGTTTATGTATTTGTTAATCTTCGCTGGTTTGTTTGTATAATTTTAGGGAAAAGGGACTTTTCCTGGGGGGGCGGCAAAATGTGATTTTGTGGGGGGGGGGGCACAAGGGGGGACTCATTTGCCCCCCCCCCTCCCAGCTTGTGTGTTAAAAAAGGCCCTGAGCAACACAAAGTGTCGCCAAACCCCAGTAAGGTCTATATTCTAGGGGTGGAGCACTAGAGCCGCGAGTGGGAGTCTAGAGAGCTGAAAACAAAGTATCCCTGGAAAAATTTGAAAAAAATCATGATTTTTAGCTTCGAAAAAACGTTTTTGAAGTTGTCATATCAATGGATTTGGCCTGTCCGATTGTCTGTTGAGACTTGAGAGAGTTAAAGTTAAATGAAGCTGTAAAAGTGTAAACCCAATAGGCCAATACACAATATGCTTTTACTTTTATAAAATCATTGACATTGTGTCGTTTGAATCTGAGTACAATTTATGATGCAACTCCGATGTAAATAATATTTGGGACGTAAAGATTAAATCTAGGCAAGACTATTTCCTAAAAGAATTAAAACTAAAAATAATGTTCGTAAAATTTCCAAACGTTCTTTGCAAGCAAGCTATTTGCATGACAAGGCACTGCAAACTCTATTCAGGGGGAGATAATAGAGTTTCAAAACTTTACAATTGGTCCAATAAACCAGTGAATGCAAGCGAGGAGCAATTAGTTTCAGAGTATTGCGTCTTTTTCTATTTGAGTGTACTCCTACGTTTATTTTGTATCATCAACACTCTGCACGTTGGAGTGGACTATTTAATTATTTTTTATTATGCCGAATATTGGGGGGGGGTTTCAAAATTTTTTTGGAGGGGTGGACATTTTGTTGGGGGGGTTATAGCTAATATTGGGGGGGGGGTAGCATCCCCCTGCACCCCCCCACAAAATCCGTCTATGATTAAGTATATTGATCCAGCCCTAGGACTGCATCAAAATTAATTCAGTTCTTGGACTGGATGATAATTAATTCACCTCACCTTAAGTGGTGATTTATTCGTATGAGATGTCATTTCAAATCCTCCAATTCGGACTGGACCAGATTTCAAGTCCTTACATTTTGACCCAGTCCTCTGCCTCACCTCGGACTTGATCAAATTGCGCGGACTTGAAATCTAGCCCAGTCCTCATAGTCGGATTTGAAATATTACTTGAATACTTACATGGCCTTTGCTCAGCAACACTCTTTCTTTTTTCGAAAACATTCGTTCTGTCACCAAACACTCTCTCACGGTACGCTAGGTATCGTTCCTTCTCCAACTGAAATACACAGTGTAGAAAAATAGTTAAGCCAAAACAAACTAACAATTTGTACATAAGCAGGTTATAGTATTCTTACAATATTGACCGTACTTACGATAAATTTCCTCACTATAAAGCTGGATTTCCACAAATTTTGCTGTCGAAATTTTTCGGTCAATTTCTTTTCAATTGTGAGCGGTCAAGTAGAACTGGTTTATTTGGATGGTCACAATTCAAAAGAAATCAAGCGAAATATTTTTCTGTAGGCTAAGTGGAAAACGACTGTCAACCCTGAAAACCATGGTCTGAATCTTAGTAACATGCAGTGACACCTGGCCATAAAGGATTAATGTCACACCATGGTATTGTGGGCTCAAATTCCTGGGGACGAGTAGACAAAGAGATCTAGAAACATTTTGGTAATTCGTCGTATATTAAACCATTCTTTCAAAATCTTTGCTTCTTTTATCTGATTCTTACTGAAAATGTACCAAGCAAGGATTTTTTATCGTTGTTTGTTGATTTTGGGTAAGTAACAATAACAAACCCGCGATATCATATTGTGACACTAATCCTTTAAGAGTCGACAGGCACATTTTATTACACTCTAGAGAAGAGACTGACATATTAAGGTCACGTGCAATCTGATGTTAGTACTTGTAGGCAGTAAGATTTAATAAATTAAATTTACTTAATATAGCACTCTATTTCTGAAATCCATACCAATGTTAGTATATCACTGTTATGTAAAGATTAAGAAGCGTTTTTACCTTGACAGCTTCGTGAGTTTCGTGCATTCTAGCTGCCAATGTTATGAAAGTTTCATGCAGTTTCTTCATGACAACAGAAATTTCTAAGAAAACAAATAAATATCACGCAGTGCGAAAATAAAAGAAGATGGTTTGCAGTGTCGTAGATCATTGGACTGTACATGGAAAAGAGGTCAAATGCGCTGAAAAAAAAAACATATGCTGCATGTGCTCCGAGGTGTACTTCTTAACATATTCTAAAGGAGGAGGTTATGTTGTCACCTTTGTTTGTATGTGTGTGTGTTTGTCTGTTAGCACGATAACTCAATAAACATCCAACGTATTAATACGGAAATTGGTAGGGTTAATGGTAATAGATCGAGGCCAAATCGATTAAATTTTTGTTCAATTTGGACGAAACCTGAATGAGAAATTAGCAATACAATTAGGCCATTGTATAATTTATGCATGAGAAATACTTCGCTGCCAGAGGTATGCAGTGTGCTCTTTAGTTCTTTATATTATGATAAGCAATTTTCATGTCCGCAGTTTTTTTTATTGGGCATCTAATTTGGGCGCACAAAACAGTTTAAAAGTTCTCTGTAGGACTATACCTTGTGGTGAGACACTCTGTGGTTGTTGAAGTGAAGCTAAATGACTTTCAACTTCCTCGACCTGTCTTCGATATAGATACATTCTTTCTTCAAATGATTCAATCAATCTCTGGAAGTATTCCCGTGGTGCTGTATTCTCATGTTGGAAAGCCAAAGGAGTGTTGCTGGTCTGTTGCGCAACCTCAGCATTTATAAGTTCCTGAAACAACGGACAGTGAGATCGATTAAAACTAATTAGCCTTACTCACGCAGGTCAATCTATCCGTCATTTTTGGGGTACTGTTTTCACGTCAGAGAATCTAGACAATCTAAGCAATGTGCAAAGCGACTTTTCAAAGTCGTAACTGAAAATCTACCATTAAAAAGTCAGTCGCATTTCGCGGTCCCTACACTCTCAGACTTGAAAGAGACAGTACCTAGCAAAATGGTGGATATCGCTTTTTCATGTAGAGACAGTTGCGGACATGTGATCCGATGTGATTTACAAGGATGATATCCTACCTAGGACTGTTCGGTATACCGATATACCGAAAATATCGGTATTAAAACAATATCGGTATATCGATACCGGATATTCAACCATACCGATATACCGAAATTTACGATATACCGGAATTTTTCGGTATACCGTGTTAAATTTACCAACTATATGGCGAAACCATAACCTTTATTTTAAAACTGAATGGCAATTCAAAGAACTTTCTACTGCAGTGATTTAGAATTTCCACTTCAGTGAGATTTTACACTGAGTACGTGTCGTTCGAAACATGTTCGAAACAGCTTCGAAATTATCGTTTTCCCTTTTAGAATTACTCAAAATTTCCTGCAGATTTCCATTAAAGAATTTTCCTTTATAATTATCAAAGGAAAACCGGTATACCGATAATATCGGTATAATTTTTTCGGTATACCGATATCGAAAATTTCTCATACCGAACATTCCTAAATTCCTACCTGACTTAGTTCAACCTTGAGACTTTCAACAGCGCTGGCATCTTTCTGAATACTACTTGAAACCAAAGATACATCCTGAAAAAATAAACACAATCAATCACGACCAAGTGACTAGTTTTGGCGTCAGGTATCAGTCATGCTACTCTGCTTTTTAGGTAACTGATTGCAAAGCCTGGTTGAGTTGCAATTCCATTCGTGTCTGTGTGTTTGTGTCTGTCAAAAATATCAAACGTATTAATAAGAAAAATTGATTACATTTGGATGAGAATTTAGCAAAATTTGTCTTGCTTTGCATGTCGGACAGAGTAAACTGAACGCATGATTAGCTCATTGCATGATTCATTCAGCCGCCATAGAGCGATAGACGTTTCCAAAGATAGCTTCACAACCTCACCTTTGGTCGCTTTTTGCGCGGGTTTGGTTAGTATATTTTTGAATTGTGTAATTTGTGTTGTTATTTAGTACCTAATTGTTGACTTATCTATTTCTGTAATTTTCAATTTATAATTTCGTCAATGTCTAAGCGAAAACCTGTCTGAGCACATATTTCGGATATGAAAACGATCTACAAACTGTACGTATATTGTCGAACCATCTCAACACAGTAGATACCTTTCTTAATTTGCTGGTTTCATCACTGACTCCCTTAAATGATTTAATAGACTGGCGTTCAATCTCATCCTTAATGCTTTTCTGTTTTTTGATATAGTCTCTAAACAATAAAACAAATATATTACATAGACTGCAGTTTAGGCATACATTCTATACAGTTTCACATTGGTACATGTTAGTTTCTGACCATGCATATTGGTTCTAACCATGGGATTAATTTTCAACCAATTTAACGACAAGACAGACTTGGAGAGAAGTATGAATCATATGAGGCTAGAAACTGTTTTAAAAAACACTTTTAATTACTAGTTTATTATAAAGGTGTATACGTCTTAGCTTTCGTCGTTCAACGACATCATCAGAGACTAAGAAGGATATAGGTTTACATCGTTATGACAGATAAAGACAGACTCACATTAGTGTTAAAACAGTAGCAGAAACCAAATGGAGGACCATAACGTATGCGTTCATAATTGCTGTTCAAGCTTAGAGGAGGGTGAGAACATTTCATAAGAGAGAGTTATGTTATACTTAGTTAGTAGTTAAAGGCTACCAAAGACGACAGGAGGAGGCTACCAAAGACAATAAAAGACATCATCCCGAGGGTTTTTTACAGTAGAGCCAGCGCTTTGACCTGTTTGGATTTTCCAGTAAAAAGTCATCCAAAGGGTAAGAAGTCTTGAATAATTTTCAGTTATAAAGTCACTGATTTCAGCGTAATTTATTTACAACAAACAAGTGTATACGCAGCCATGTTTTCATGTTGGTTCAAGAATATACAGTGCAAACAAATCGCCAAGCCAGAAAACTACTATAGGAGAAGGAGAATAATTCATTTTCACAAAGGAGCAAATTCATGCATTCGAAACATATTTACTGTATGTTCATAACAAGTAAAATATAGCGAACAAAAATGAAGCACATTTAAGCATTTAAAACATTTATTTCCACAAGCATTAAAATTAGAATACATTACAATATCTTCAAGATCTGGTAATCCCATTACAAGTAAAATATAGAAATTACATCTTCTTCTGTTGGCACTTGTAATGGGTGAAGGAGTTCCCAGGGTTGCCATTGACCAGAGTTGGCTCTTGTTCACTGTATCCACAACATTTACATCCAGAACGCAGATCATCGCTCAAATATTCTACATCGAATGACATGCATGCATCCATTCCATTTTCCCTGGCAACGACCTCGGCATAAACTGTAACATTGTGATGGTGTATGACCGTCAATTCAGAGGACCGTCGATGACTAACTCTGTTCCCGGCTTGCTTCGTTTCCGGAGCCTTCTCCCAGACAGCTCACTCGTGCTTTCACCAGACACAGAGCAAAGAAACACAGAAAATGGCAACTTTCATGACGAGATGGCTATAAAATAAAACATGATAATAATGAGTTATTTATGATTGACGAGTTAATATATTTAGTGCCGAGTATACACAACCCTGGGAAAAACCATCCATGCATGCAAACACAGAAAAGAACCAAAGCCTTTCAGGAACAGGAAAGTTACTACACCTACATAGCTAAATACTTAACTTTCTGACGAATTGCCTCTCAATTCGCAGTTTTCTAAATCCGGACCCTGGATCTATTATAGCAGGCTTAACGGAACAGCAAGGCACTCTTCACACTCAGGTCGGTAAAAACAAAAGCGCTGATATTAAACCAATGGCCACTGGAAAAAAAAGATTTCATTTTAAAAGACTAAGTATAATAATTACAGGAATTAATACGAGTATTTTTAGTCTACTATCGTTTATTTTGTAAGATCGAGTTTTAGAAGGAGAACACTACCCATTTCCCCCAAACCCCCAAACCAATCTCTACACTTTTGAACAAAAATATAACAGTAGACACAAAGATATAACGATCATGCACTTTCGTCCTTTAGTTAAATGTGTTTATGCAATAAAAATAATTAACATCAAGCACGAGTTGTGATGTGGGTCGTTAAAATATGTAAATTATGCATTTATGCAGGGTTCAATTTCATTGACCAATCAGAAGCAGTCTGTTGTCAGCGGGCGGGAGTTTGCCATTTGCTGTGCTCACGGGCTGTGCTCACTTGCATACTGCTTCTCACACTGTGCACTTGATTTTGGTTTTCAATTTTTGTTTTTCTGGGGATTCTTGTGCTTCGTTTGGGTTTTGGCTTCTATTTTGGATGCCTCGGCTCACTAATAATAGTCTGGCCAGTTGTTCTGGAACGGATTTATCGTTTTCGCCAGTCACAAGCGATGTTATTTCGTCGGCTTCTACATCACTTGCATCGGTGGGTTTGGTTTCGTCATCGTCGGGTTTAACTTCGCCAACTTCGTCGCTTCTCCCTGTTATGCTGCCTTCAGTGTCGTCGGCCTCCAGCGCTTTGCCATCGCCGGTTGTGACAAGTCTTGGGACGACTTCGTGGTCTGCTTCCGTGCCGCTTGCTTCACCAAGTTTAGCGTCTCGTACATGGCTTCCCGTCCCGTACCTTCCACAGAATCCGTGGCCTACGCCTAGTGTCGTTCCCACCACCGCACGTCCTTCAATAACTCCAGGCGTTATGGCGAATTTTACGTTTCCTTTTTCTTCGACATCGGCCAATTTTCAGCCGCCATTTTGTTCCCTCCCAGTTTCCTCCGGTGTCGCCCATCCTGCTCCGTCCTTAAATCCCATCCTCCAGCAGGCGTCTACTTCCCAATATCCCATCCTCCAGCAGGCGTCAACTTCCCCAGATTCCATCCTCCAGCAGGCGTCCATTTCCACGGATCCCATCCTCCAGGAGGCGATTTCTCAAGCCCAGGCACAGGCTACCCTCCAGGCACAAGCTTTGCTGCAAGCTCATGCTCAGGCACATTCTAATTCTGTCGCTCATGTGCACGCCCGTGGTCAAGAGTTGGCATCTGCTTCAAGGCTTCCTGCTGGCCCGGTGTTGCCGTCTGGGGCACCGTTGTCGCTTCAACAGCTGCAAAATACTCCGCCAGTTGCAGGTTTGGCTGCACCAGGTATGTTTTTGCCTTTAGCTCATACGCAACCTGCTGCTTTCGTGGTTGGCCCTGGGTTTCTCCCGGTACCTGATAAGACGGTGACGAACATTATTTCTGGTCAATATATTGACTTGGCCACACTGTTAGCAAAACCGTCTGACATGCGGTCTCCTTCGCCCTTAATTTACATTGATGGGCAGGTAGTGGTCTCTCAAGCTTCCAAGCCGGCCCGGCGCCTGACCAATATTTCTCAGTGGCTGCAGGCGTTTATGCTTATTATGGTGACATATTTGCCCAGCCGTGCTGCTGACTTGATTCGTTACCAGCTTGTCATTTTACGTATGTATACTCAGTTCGGCGGCTTAGCTTGGTACAATTACGACGAAGCCTTTCGCCGTGTCGCCGCAGCACGCCATGTAGTTGACTGGTGCGGGATGCATGTCGAATTGTACAATTTTCACACCTCTGCTTCGACCCGGGTCCCTCAACCTTCCCTTGCTCCTCTCTCCCGCGAAAGTATTGGAGCTTCATTTGGAACAACTATCTGTCGCTCTTGAAATTTGGGACGCTGTGTGGCTGCTCGCGCAGTTTGTCGCTATCTTCATGTCTGCGATGTGTCTCGTTGTCGGGGCCCTCATCGTCGTATTCATTGCCCTAATCAATTATCTGGCCCGGCCGCATCCGCCTACTCCCCGACACCCTCACCAAATGTTTTGCCACCTCTGCCTGCCCCCCAACGTCCTCGTTAGTCCTGCGTCGGATAAGAACAGCTTTCGTAAGTTGTGACCGCTGCTGTGCATAGATTTTGTAGTGTAGGCTATTCTGGCCTTAAGCCGTTGATAGCACTGTTTGACTGCCACAGGCATTCTTTGTTGCAAGGATACTGCTTGTGCCCTGCCTTTGTTAGCCTGAGCGTTATCGTGTACGTACCTGCTTGGTACGGTATTATATATTTGTTTTTGCTAGCATTGTTTAACTGGTAAAGGCACTGTCATTGTGCTCTGCCTTGTGCCCTGCCATTGTTAGTAACTAACTATATCTAAATACTATATATACACACTTTTCTATATACAAATGTATGCATGTCACTATCCAACATTTAATCTAAACGAGTGAAGCGAACTTGCTAGTTTCGCTTCATTTGGGAGCTGATTCCAGTGCAAAGCACCACTATATTTAAAGCTTTTTTTAAAAAATTCTCTTTTTGGCTTAGGTAATGTAAGGTCTGTTGCAGTATTGCGGAGATTGTAATTAGTTTGATCCATTTCTCTTCCCACAAAAGATCCCCGAAGAGCCGGCGCAGTGTGGTCATTAAGTATTTTATACATCAATACTGACTTGGCACCGGAACGTCTATTTTCAAGAGTGTCCCACGAGAGTGAGTTAAGAACATCAGCCGACCGAGACTCATAATTAGCACCCGTTACAACCCTCGCCGCCCGGGATTGAAATTTTTGGAGCTTATCTCTTAACAACTTGCCACAAGTGTCCCACAAACGGGAACAATAATCAAAGTATGGCTGTACCAAGCTTTTATAAACAGATTCTAATGTATGCACCGGAACAAAAGGTTTCAAACGTCTCATAACGCCAATAGCTGCACTTACTTTCTTGCATATCAATGTAATATGACTGTCCCAATTCAAATTTTCATCGAGTTTTACTCCCAGACACATTTGTGTACTGATTCGTGGTATGGGTTTTGCATTTACCATAATAGGCTCTTCACACCCTAATTTATTAAGATTGTGCGTGGAGCCAACAAACATCATTTTACATTTAGATGGATGCATCTGCAATCTATTTTCTTTCATCCATTCAAAAACATGAGCAAGGTCCGAATTTAGTTTTACAACAAGTTCGTTTGCATCATAAGACGATGAAAATATTTGAGTGTCGTCCGCAATACATGCAAGGAGCGGTTGATCTCAGACAATCAGGCAGGTCATTAATATATAATAAAAATAACAGGGGCCCCAGTATAGAACCCTGAGGCACTCCACAGTTAATCCTTTTTTGTCAGACAATATGCCATTAATACTGCATTGCTGTACTCTATTCATTAAATATGATTCGAACCATTTTAGTTCCGAGCCAAAGATTCCAAATTGTTCATTCATTTTATTCAATAAAACACGATGATTGATAGAATCAAATGCCTTTTTAATGTCTAGAAACACAACACCATTTATTTTTCCATTGTCCATGTTTTCTAACCACTCATCACACATTTGGATAAGGGCAGTAACAGTTGAATGTTTTGGTCGAAAACCATGTTGAAATTTTGACAATAGAGAGTTCACAGACAAGTATGTATAAACTTGACGGAAAACTTCCTTCTCAAAGGCTTTGCTCACTATCGGTAATACAGAAATTGGTCGATAGTTCTCACAAAGCCTTTTATCTCCAGATTTATAAATTGGTGTTACGCGTGCTTGTTTCCATTCATCAACATATATACCTGTTGTAAGCGACAGATTAAAGATGAATGTTAACGAAGGTGCAACTATGTCGGCACTCGGCAGATAATTTTAAAATTTTAGCCGGAATTTGACCCAAACCTGTTGCTTTACATGTTTTTAAGGCTTTTAGAGTCGAAATGACATTATCAACAAGTATTGGAGAAAACTTTAGAGAAGTATTTGATGATTGATTACCATTATAATTTATGGGCTGATTATAATTTATGGGCTGATTATCATTAGAACAGGAATAATTAGAGCAGGAATCATCATATTCTGCTGCTAATTTCGCCCCAATATTAATGAAATAATCATTAAATTCATTAGTGATGGTTGTAGAATCAGAGATTGATCTGCCATTAACCAATAACTCATTTACATCGTTAGATTTGTCATTCTTCCCCATCAACGAGTTTATTATCTTCCAAGTTTTTTTTTTGATCATTCATTATGGAACATTCAAAAACTCATTAATAATTCATGAAGCAATTATCCAATCTTGAGTAAGAAATTAGTCACGTGCATACGTCTTTATACCAGCTAAAGAACACTTTAACAAAAGACCATTGTTATGCAAACTATTTAAAGATTTTTATATAAAGATTTTTATATAAAG
>CACRXK020009193.1:0-19528 GCA_902702795.2 Paramuricea clavata
ATTAATACCGGAATATTCCCGTATGAATGGAAGGCAAGCAGAGTAACGCCAGTATTTAAGAGTGGCACAAGAAATAACCCAGGCAACTATCGGCCTATATCAATTATTCCATGTGTTGCTAAAATTTTTGAAAAAATCATTTTTGATCAACTACATGGGTATCTTGATTCAAATAATTTGCTGAACACATGCCAATCTGGATTTCGACCGTTCCACAGTACCCTAACAGCGTTGCTAGAAGCCACAAGCGACTGGTCCATGAATATTGACAATGGCCTAATTAACGGAGTTGTATTTATTGATTTAAAGAAAGCTTTTGATACGATCGATCATCAAATTATCCTACAAAAGCTTAAAAATAAATGGTATTGACGAAAACAGTCTTACTTGGTTTCATTCATACCTCACTGATAGAACTCAAAAGTGCCGGGTAAACGGTCAACTGTCAGATTCTGTGCCAGTGGCCTGCGGTGTACCTCAAGGTAGCAGCCTAGGGCCATTGCTATTCCTCATCTACATTAATGATTTACCGAACTGTCTTGATCATACAACTGCCAGAATGTTCGCAGATGATACAAGTATTAGTTATGCATCCGACTCTGCCAAAGAGCTCCAAAATGTCATTAACACCGAATTGAAAGGTCTAAGCGATTGGCTAACCACTAATAAACTAAGCTTAAATATTGTAAAAACAGAATTCATGGTAGTTGGATCTAGACAGAGAATAAAAACACTAAATAATGAAATAGATATTGAGATAACGGTAATATGGTCAACCAAGTTACTTCGGTAAAATCTCTGGGTGTCCATCTTGATAATCACCTTATGTGGTCTGAGCATACTGATAAACTATGTAAAAAAATTGCTTCAGCCATAGGGGCTTTAAAACGTATAAGATCCTGCATTTCAACGAACACGGCTATCCAAGTATACCAAGCACTGATTCAACCTCATTTTGACTACTGCTGCTCGGTCTGGGATGGTCTTGGCGAAACGCTAAGTTCTAAACTACAAAAATTACAGAACCGGGCGGTCAGGGTCATTACGAGGTCCAGCTATGACACCAATGCTACTGTGCTTCTTGATACTTTACACTTGGATAACTTATCGTTGAGACGCAAAAAACTTAAAGCTGGCTTGATGTTCAAAACACTCAAAGGTGACACACCTACCTATCTACAAAATCTTTTTTCAGTTCGTGGCTCAGAATATAATCTTAGGAACTTTGAAATGAAATTAAATCTACCCAAGCCACGAACTAATTATCTGACGCGAAGCTTTCAGTACAGTGGAGCAGTGCTGTGGAATAGCCTTCCCGAAAATATAAGAATGCTCCAATCGTTTGCTCAGTTCCGGAAAGCTGTAAACAAGTATTATAATAGTTTAGATGAACTCCCACACGGCAATCTTGTAAACCAGTAGATCATATTCTTTTATTTATTTTTGCATGCTTAAACTTGTATATATTTATATATTGAAGATTCCACCGTGGATAAATAAATTTTTATTGTATTGTATTGTATTGTATTGATTCGTTTCAGCACCCAACAGAATATAGACAGTTTTATACCATTTTGCAGGATCTTTTTGACGAAGATCTCTCCCTTCGGTGTGATAGAACGATTGTTTTGCATTCCGAATTAACTTGGAGACCTTTTTACATAATTGGTCGTACTTGGATTTATCACCGCGGCAGTAAGCCTTTTGCCTAGCTTTAATCTGTGCCTTTATTTTTGGGGTAATCCAAGGTTTATCTGATGTATGCATTCGGATTGTCACTTCTGGCATAGCCTTGTCTAGCAAAGAAAGTATCGTTCTATTAAATGCTTCGACTTTATCATCCACATCTGTTGCCATTAAAACATTGTCCCAGTTTTGGAGGGCAACAGTTCTACTCAATGTCGTGACAATACGACCGCGTCGGCTGTCGGGCGAACAACGAATAACTTATAATGCTACAATCCCCGCAGACAAAAAGTAAAAGCTCCGCTACCCCCCCCGGATGGCAGCTACTCGGAAAAATTTGACTAAAGCCTGCCGCACACGAGAGCTATCTGCTGAGCAAAAAGTTACTCGTGTCTGTTAGCTCAGCCGATAGCTCACCGTGTGCGGGTACATTTTACTGAGTTTTTTGCCTCATGCAACCTTTTCTCACGTATCAAACATGTTTGATCGGTGAGCTATCGGCTGAGCTAACAGGCACGAGTAACTTTTGGCTCAGCAGATAGCTCTCGTGTGCTGCAGGCTTAACGTACGAAAATTCCTAGTTCCGCCCATTTTAAAAGCATGTCATTGTCATTGCAGACCAGATTTATTAAGCAATCGTGAGATTATATACATGGAAAGAATATGGAAATTATGTTAAAAGTACCCCCGTATAATGACGAAAGCACCGCGTATAATGGCGAACGCACCGCGTATAATGGCGAAAGCACCACGTATAATGCTCGAACCACTACGTATAATAGCGAAACCACCGCGTATAACGCTCGAACCACTGCGTATCGACAAAATGCCGTTTAATTAATCACTTACGCCAGCTATGGCTTTCCATGAAAGAAAACCAAAGATAAAAGATGATCACATTGCTTGTTTGTGCCTGTTTATTAGGCAAGAATAGCTTGCCGGCCCGGAAGCAGTGCATTGTGGTAGGCCGAAATAGGGTTGGGATAAAACGCGGAACCGGAATGCGGATTCCGGAAGCGGATTCCGCATTTGAGGATAAAACGCTAATTCTGGAAGCGGATTCCGCAAATGAGGATAAAACGCGGAATTGCGTAAAAAAGGACAAGAAGCAGGATAGTGTATAAAAAACTTAAATTATTACTTTTTAAGGTGACAACCACTAAAAAACGATTGGCTAAAGTTACCTAGTTACCCTAGGCCTAACTGTTGAAGTCTTACATGCATGCATTAGTGTTTGGGGGGACTGTGACTTTTTTGGACTATTTCTCAAAATTATGGAGGGAGGTGGAAAATGTATTTATCAAGAGCGTCTTAATTTTATCTGAGTTTCTTTGTTTAAACAATGCTAGTAGTATTCGGGCTTTGATGGCGCAGGCGTCAGAGCAAGCGCCTTTTATGCACCTCCGAGATCGCGGGTTCGATTCTCGTTACGGACTCATATGAAAACAGTCTGTCAACACTCTGCAGAAAGTCGTGGGTTTTCTCCGGGTACTCCAGTTTCATCTCACAGGGCAAGTTGGCAGGATGGGTTAGTCTGAACAGTGGAAGTCAAGTCCGTTCTGCGCATCGATTCTGCTCATAACAATGTGAAGAACTCTATTTGTAAACATTGCCCAAATTTCGAATGTTTCGAACAAAAATATTATTATTATTATATATTAATAATTTTTCTGAACATAAACTCTATTTCATATTCATTTAGAAGCATAGCGAACCAAAATGGTGTTAGATATTCAGACAGTACATCATATTTAAAAAAAATAAATACAACAGTTTAAAATGTAAACAAACCGTTTGTTTACATAAGGACTTGACTTTCACTTTAATCATGGACTTAAAGCTTTTAAAGAACTAATCATATTTAATTAATTCATTTTGAATAATCAACCTAATGATTGTATCATATTTCTTCATATAAATACTGTTTTTGATCAGTGCAAGTCAGTATAACCTATGGCTAGTTTATCCTGGTGATGACTGAAATATAGTCGAAACGTAGATAAATATATATGTTATCGATTTTTGGAGTTTTACTTGTTTTGTAATTTTTTTTTATTGTTAGAAGAGTAATATCTCAATTGTTGTAAAGATGAATAGTCTAGGCTAAGTAAATAACATATGAAATCGTCATGCCTGTATGTAATGCGAAACATGCACAACACATTCGATAGGAATTCAGAAATATGACAGTTTTCCGCCGCCGAATGAAATTTCGCCATAAATCATCACAATTTTCATAGATTTATACTAAAATGCCACGAAAAGAAAAAGCGTACGAGTACAAAGAACTATTGTGCGCGTAATGCACAATGCATGAAGAGAAAGACAAACTGAATTTATAAGTGGCTGTTGCCTGCAGCGCAGGAGTTAAACTACGGATATAAACTCGACTGATAGCGCATGTATTTACTATACACAAAAAATAAACATTTTAATTATTGAATTCCCCGCGAGCGAATCGTGCAAATTAAAATTAATAACTGTGCAAGTAATGTTTAATTTGCACAGTTCTTAGACCTTTTGAACCGGTTTCGTATAATTATATTTTGGTGTTTAAAATATACTGTAGCATATTCAGTGGGAAACATACGAAGACTGACTGCATTTCTTTATTAAAAAAAAAAATTGTACTGAATATTGGATTTTTAACATAAGCGCACTTATTTTTGTTATGTGTAATTCGTTTGAATACAGTTAAAGTTAATAAAGGGAAAATTTCACCAGGTAAATTTTTCAGTGGTTGTGGCATTAAGTTAATGTTGTGATCAAACTTAATTTACCCTATTATGCTTCTCGTCCTTATTCTGCTTCAATTCCGCGTTTTATCCTCATTTGCGGAATCCGCTTCCGGGATCCGCGTTTTATCCTCATTTGCGGAATCCGCTTCCACAATCCGCATTCCGGTTCCGCGTTTTATCCCAACCCGGCCGAAATACGCCGAAACGATCGAGATTTCATCTGCCTTATATACATACATATACATAAAGATTAGGTCTGCTGCCTCGCTCGCTTGCTTCACGCTCGCTCGCTACGGCAGCAATAATAAATTTGTAGATGTTTGATGACATACAAAATGCACGAAAACCGTGCGAATATTTCGAATATGTCATTCGGTATTACATGGAGAATAATAGAATGCTATCAGTTGCTTAGTATAAAACAGTAACAAAGAAATGATTAGAAAGTCATATAATTGCTTTTGTATTAATAACTACTTTAGCTGAAGGCTCGATCAATCGATCACAATGCCAATGGCAATTTCTATTAAATGTATACTGTAAACAAAAGCCCAAGTAAATAAAAGTTCACAGCCGTAAAGTTTGAAATATTTATTACAACAGTGCAATTTTATAGTTTGTACCTTTATGTAGTTATAGCTTACAAATCTAGTTCCTGCAAGTCTAGTTCTTCAACGCTTCGGTTGTTGACATGTTAATATTGGAATTTCCATGGACTTTAAATAAGGCATATGTCATATATGCCAAGAATAACAGCATGAATTCACGCCCAGATAACAGAAGAATATTAACATTAGTCAATTTAACAAAAACAAGTAGCAAAAAATCGTAAACGACAACGAAATTATCACAACTTGCAAGAAATCGTACAAAGTTGCAAGAAATCGACCAAGAACGGCGTCTCGCATTTCAAGTGCACTCTTCCCATCAGCCCCTTCGCCATCTCTCCCCCTACAATACTTCATGTAAACTCGTCATATGCGCATCACTGTTTTTTTACAAAGAGACGCTTGGGTACGAGGCAGGTGCACCAGACTCTAGCAGATGATTTAGTTTACTCTTTTAGGTCCAAATGCACTCTGCGTAATTCCTGAACTACATTGCATCATTGCCAATCAATTTTGTATTGTGGTTGCCAACTTTGGCCCTTTTTGGGGCTTAATAGGCCGTAGGATGAGCATCCAAAAGATGCGATTCCGTTGCACCCCTCGTGGAACTACGTAATTTTCGCATGAATCAATAGATAAAAACTTACTTTATCAGAATCCGTTGCTCCCCAAGCGAAACAGGTGCACAATTGGGAAAAATGTTCCTCCAAAGTTTGATATTTTCCCGCTTCGAAATATTCGAACCGCCATTGTTTTGGTAGCAAGTACGCATGCGCGTGTCAGCCAAACTCGCACTGGGCACGCGCAGACAGGAAAAAATGGATTTTCCCTGTGGGTTTCCCCCGATTATTAACGAATAAATAATACACACAAATGAAATATTGTTTAAAACACCTTCTTGTACATTTTGCTTGCTCATCTGCTAAATCACTGCAATTCACTGGCTATTGTTTCATAATACCGTTATAACGTTTAATTCTAGTTAACATCCTAATTCAATACAAATTTGTGTGAGGTAAAAACCCACCTGTATCAAACAGGACGCAGAATATATACTGTTATACATACAATTCACACGATCAAGGAACAAATGAAATATTTCGCTAAACTAAAGCCTTGCCGACCAAACGTAGGAACATTGTCGCGGAAATATTCGTGATTTGTTTCAAATGTTTTCCTGTCTCCCATATCTGGAAACATTGGCTTTTATTGCAAAAACTAAAGTTGCTTCCCGGAAAGCTAAAATATTTCCTACCAAATTGAGGACCATTTGATCAAACACTCTTTCCCCGTTTGCCGACGCTGGTATAAAGACAATAGAGAGTTTAAGATCTACGACGCGGCCGGCTCAACGACGTGGTCTGAATTTCAGCTAAAAAAGAACGCTAAGCAATTTCATTACTGTAATAAATGTTTGACGATTTTCAAATAACCGATTACAAACTGCTAAGTTTGACTAAAGCGATGCAATGTTTGCTGTAATTTCGACATTTAAGTATCACCTTTTGGGTCGCAATAAGCTTCTCGTTGCTTGAAAGACGTGATAATGCTTAGTTGACAATACCCCTGGGACAACAAATTATTCACAGTTTTTGTCTTGCATGACAAATTTCTTTCTTTCGCAAGCGCGTCGTTGAGCCGGCCGCGTCGTACATCTTAAAGGACATTGGCAACCAAAATTTTTATTGCTTATATCTATTAGGTATGCTTACGGAATACTTAATTTTATATTTTGGCCGGTTTGTCGCATTTAGTTATTGAGAAAATGTAATAAAAAGTTCAACAGTAGTCCGCCATTTTGAAAATAAACACTTGTGCCACAGCATACATTATCTGACGTCATTAGATGGGTAAACACAATTTCATGACTATAAAACAATACCGAGTATTACCACGCGTAGTGCACTTTGAGCATAAACGAAGGGCAGAAACGTTTTACCAAGTATGTTCCTTATTTGTAACACTATTTCTGATAGTATATCAGTCCTAGTCCGTGTTAAATAAACGCAGTAATTCGAGTGTAAACAAGGCAAACACTAATGCAATATTTTATGATCAATTACCTGTATTGTAAATTGCGCCATTCCTTGCTTTCCCAGTCGCTCGATATGTTTTTATCTGATAGTGTAGGCTTCTCTTGTTTGATTGCGCAAAGTATTGGCCAGTATAACGCTCAAAACGACATATTTTTGGCTAACACGACACGCACGCAATAGAATTCTCACTTGTAGTTTTGGTGCTACCCATCTAATGACGTCACAAAATTCGTTGACCTTCGAAGGTCATTTTTCCCAAGATAGCGGCGACACACAAAGTTTGCATGCATTCTACTCCTAGAGTAAAATGTTCGAGAAGGAAATGATAATATTTTCATAGTTAGGTTGTCAAGTAGGATTGAAATAGCCAATAAAAATTTTCGTTGCCAATGTCCTTTAACTCTCTAATATGACATACAGAAACATTAGTAAGACAAATATAAATATGACAAATATCTTTGCGCAACAATATTTCCCAGTTTGTCCCGGGCTTTATGGGATATTTATATAAACTCCTTAGGAAAACCTTTGATTGAATCTTTAATGTATTATTGAATAACTATCAACTATGCAGGATATGTTTGGCGCTTCTTAATTAAATTGTGCGTTCCATCCACCGCTTAAGTATATTCTATAGATTTCAATCTTGGATTTGGACCAACTTTTCCATTGGGGTTCCAATCATCTTTTCCAACCGGCGAAACCGGACTGCACCAGCGAAGGACGTTTAACTGTGAAAGAAACATCTCCCAGGCACCAACTCGAAATTAAATTGGAGAAAATATAAAATCCATAATTTTATCATAACTATCTATAACTGAAAGAAATGTTTTCATCCTTGAGCCCAGATTTTCACTTATTGGATCCTGGGCAAGTGCCTACGCTCAAAACGAGATTGCATGTATTCTACAATAAGCTGTCCTGGCTTTTCGTCAAGTTCTACTATATATTATAGTGTGACTCACAATATAATATATAGTAGATTTGTGACATAAGTTGGCATTTAGCTACTATCTAGAATAACAAGGAACGATTCAACCTGGCTTTTTGTGCACATAGTATAGGTAGTTGATTTTTTCGTTTAGATTTGCTTTTGCGCCAGGGTGTGTTTAAGCTCCCGGTGCGTTTCAGTTTCTCAGCCATGACCATACATTAACCTTGTCCATGATAGGGATATACGTGTTTATAATATAAGTACTGTGGATCAGAATGAGAATATCGAATCAGTAAATAAATACTGATCTATTGCACTGCACATATAATACCTACATGCATTACCAGCATTGTTCTTCAAATATGCCATCGAATCCAGTGTCATCGCCATCAAGTTCGAATAATAGGCCACCATCATTGTCATCACCTGACAAATTGTTCTCGTCTGTATTCTGGTCGGGAAAATTTGTGCACTCGCAACAGGAACAAAGACCAGTACACTTCAAATCTTCTTTTTGACAGGCACAACGTCTTGTTGAACATCCAATCTCTTACGAAGTTGTTGAACATCCAGACTCACAACCTTAGTTAACGTTTCCAGAATTCCATCAAAAGCTGCCGGCATGGTCATCCATCTGATATTGACTTGCCCTTGGTTTACTTCCCAACCAAACTCGCTGATCTAAGGGGAGTGGCATAACTGGTTGGAATGCACCTTTTCATATGCGGCATTGATATGACGCATGATCGATTTGTATGAACTAAAAGAACGTCAACAAAACGTTGTGCCTGCGAAAAAGAATAATTGAAGTGTACTGATCTTTGTTCCTGCCTCCTGGCATATTTGAAGAACAGTGATGGTAATGCACGTAGGTATTATCTACGATAGGAAAACGATAGGAAATTTGAAATTCCTAGATGTAACACTAATCGTTTTCAAACTAGTTTTTTTGTGGCTTCGTGCCGCAAATCATTTATCTAATGCTATTGAAATGACCTAATATTTTTAATAATTTTTAAATTTTTTAGTATATTAAAGTAATAAACATCTTGTATATATAATATTTATATGGAATGTCATCATAATGGCTTAATAAACTCTTCTTTTATATTCTCGTAATTAGTTAAATTTACTTGTAAAAAAAAATACGCAATTCAGCCTATGGCTGCGAAGTATTTTATTAAATCTATCTATCTATCTATCTATCTATCTATCTATCTATCTATCTATCTATCTATCTATCTATCTATCTATCTATCTATCTATCTATCTATCTATCTATCTATCTATCTATCTATCTATCTATCTATCTATCTATCTATCTATCTATCTATCTATCTATCTATCTATCTATCTATCTATCTATCTATCTGCACAATGCAGTAGATCAGTATTTATTTACTCATTCGATATTCTCATTCGGATCCACAGTACTTATATTATAAACACGCATATCCCTCTCATGGACAGGGTTAACAGTATGGTCATGGTTGAGAAGCTGAAACCCACCCTGGCGCAGTAGCAGATCTATAAGAAAAAGTCGACTAGTGTGGGCACGAGAAACCAGGTTGAATCATACCTTGTTATTCTAGATGTGTGTAGAGTGGCTAAATACCAACTTATGTCACCAGGGTTTTTTTCAGAATTTTCTCTTGGGTCCGTTTTTGCAGAGAAGATTGAGTTTAGCTGAACAGCTGGGGTGCCCCCCCCCCCCCTACCGGAGGGCTGATACTTGTACTCAATAAATGTAGTTGAGACGGAATGTGTTAAAGCAGGAGCACTGTGGGACACTATAAACTGGTTAAAGATGGCGAATACATAGTTTTTCTTGTGTTGTGAGATGAATTCCAGCCATTTTTTCTTTAATTGTCGGGTTTCCAACTGAAAACTAATTTCCACACGTCACAAATTTAACTCAAACAACTTCATTTTTACTGCACTGAAACTTTGGTGAGAAGATTGAGTTTCAAAACTCAATTCAAGATTGAGTTTTTGGGGCCGTTTAACGGCTCTAAAAAATCCCTGAAAAAGCGCGCAGGCCCTTGGCCAAGATCCAATAAGTGGGATTTTATTGCATTGATAAAAATCTGGGTTCAAGGATGAAAACATTTCTTTCAGTTATAGATAGTTATGATGAAATTATTGATTTTATATTTCCTCCCAATTTATCTTTTTTCATGACGAAGTTTGAGTTGGTGCCTGGGAGATGTTTCTTTCACAGTTAAACGTCCTTCACTGGTGCAGTCCGGTTTCATCTGTTGGAAAAGATGGTTGGAACGAATGGGGAAGTTGGTCCAAATCCAAGATTGGTATCCATAGAATATACTTTTAAAATCGATGGATGAAACGCACAATTTAAGAAGCACCAAACATTGGCAAACATATCTTACATAGTTATTCAATACATTAATTATTCAATCAGAGGTTTTCCTAGGAGTTTATATAAATATCCTTTAAAACCCGGGCAGGGGCCGCGGAATCGGGAGGAAATGGGGGCATGTGCCCCCCACTTTTTCTAAAAGTGAAGAAAGTGCCCTTTTGGGGGGCTAAAGTGCCCCATTTACAGAACGAAAAAAATATTTCTTGAATGAACGCCCTCTTTTGCTGGAAAGAAAGTGCCCTTTTTGCAGTAGTAAAGACTCTGTAAGGCCATTTCCGACGTTATAGAGATTCCATATTTTCAAAAATTTTCGTTCGGCTTGTGAACGACACAAAATCGTTTGACTTTGGTCATATACAAAAGTGCCCATTTTGGCCAATACCCCTCCACTTTCGAAATGCTTCCGTGGCCTCTGAGCCCGGGACGAACTGGGAAACATTGTTGCGCAAGATATTTGTCATATTTAATTTATATTTGTCTTACCAATGTTTCGGTTTGTGTCTTACCAGCGTCGGCAAACGGAGAAATAGTGTTCCATCAAATGTTTCTAAATTTGGTAGGCCTGCTATAAAGTTTGTCATTCTTCTTCCATGGCACTAAAAAGCCAAGAATGCAGTGTAGTTTGATATGCAAGCGATAGCCATATTATTTAATAATAGCCATATGGCATATTACGCATATATAGTTAATATAAATAATATCTGTTTTAGAAATTTATCTGAAAACATGGAATTACTAACTGACGGTAAAGAAAACCGCAGGATATTAGCTGTGGCAAATCATTGGACCTGTTATGGTAAGCTATATACGAGGTTGCATAATATATTCTTATATCACTGGAGCGGGTTGTACGAAGGCTGGTTATAGTGCTGTACAACTAGTGATTTTGTAAAAATGCTTGAAAGGTATATAAAACTAAATATATCAACCTCACAGTTAAAGTGCCTACGACACGAAATTTCACCCCAAACGTTTATGATTGCATTGTAAAGATCACTTAGAATGACTTAATAATTTCTTTTATAGAATTTTGGTAACTTGCTTCCTTTGCAAGATATTCAACTTTGTTTCATATGCAAATATCACTGGTGTAACATCACATCGCATAATGACATTTTGAAAATGCAATATTTTACCTTGATAAAATATTTTTAAAAACAAATACAGAGGGTCAAGTACCAGTTAATATGAAATGAATACATATACAAGGGCAATTTTTAAGTTTTTTAGATACGTATTCGTAAAAAAACCCTGCATTTTTCTGAAAACTCATTATATGATGTCACACTGGTGATATTTGCATATGAAACAAAGTTGAATATCTTGAAAAGAGAGCAAGTTACCAAAATTCCATAAAGGAAATTATTAAGTCATTTTAAGTGATCTTTACAATGCAACCATAAACGTATGGTGTGAAATTTCGTGTCATAGGCACTTTAATAAAACGAGTTTCTATAGTAAAATATCCAAACTGGCCATTCTTCCACGGATCACTGATTAAGTATTGGGGAAAAGGAAGATCCATTGTTTCATTCGAAACATGGAGGTAGGATCCGCAGCGGAAGACCAGCAAGGACAGCCGAAAAATGGGGTGGGAGGGTGGTCGCCTTAAACCACACGTCACAAAATGATATTCCCATCCCCACCCCCACCCCCTCCATCCCACCATGGCTAACGATCTAATCTCTTTACTCGAACACTTCTTCCTCGTGGCGATCAGCACAAAACAAGCTGTATTACAGAAAATCCTACCTTTTATGTATTTCCCTCCATTAATTATTCAATAAACATACCCCTAATGTATATTTTAACACTTAATCAGTTCCCGTGGAACATTTTGCCAGTTTGAATAGTAAAATATCCAAACTGGCCATTCTTCCACGGATCACTGATTAAGTATTGGGGAAAAGGAAGATCCATTGTTTCATTCGAAACAGGAAGGTAGGCTCTTACGCGGAATTAAACACTGCTTTATACCTCTTCCCCTTCATCTACTTCCCATTCCCCATACTCACGCTCCCTTTGACTCACAATTCTCCCCACTTATTCCCCATACTCAAACTCCCCATACTCAAATTTCGATATTCCAATGTTCCAAATAATCCCAAATCTTAATACCATTGTATGACACACAATATAAACACGCCTAGGATGTCAATGGTGGAAAAACGAGGACAAAATCTTTAACAGCGTTAAGGTCCTTACACAATTGCGGAACAGCTGTCATTGAAAATTGTCATACACAGACCCCCTTATCTCTCCCACCCATAATCTCCGATCTGTTGGAAAACTCCGTCGATACCCGATCCCCAACCTTTTTTCTGCGCGCACAAAACATTGCTGGGTCTCTTGAGTAGACAGAACTACGAAATATGCCAGAAACAAGCAGATGGGACTGATGCGCCACAACCGGTCCCAAGGAGAGGTTTTCCAGCAACTTGTCGCTGCGTGAACCTTTCTATAGCCGCAATCGGATCAAAACAAAGTGTTATCTCCCATGTAGCCACCATACAATTTTTGTACGAAACCGCTTGTATATGGCGGCTGAGTAATAAGAAAGACCTAACAATCAATCACCCACGAGAATCCCGAAGGGACGGCACAACTACGAGAGTCGAACACAAAGAGCTTTAGTGAGCCCTGGGAAAGTTGATCCCCACCAGCCCTAAGGGACCAAAAAGAAAACAGGAAAAGCGATGCTGCAGAATAAGAAAATAACATAACCCCTCCAACTGATAAGGTCACATACGGATAATGCAACGAAAAGAACAGCCTTCTTTATCTATCTCACAAGCCAACAACTAATGAAATAGAATTCACACTAAAATGACGCAAGTAATACCCCAATCTCCTTTCAACTAGAAAACTCAGGTATTCACAAAATATCCCCGTATACATATAATGCACACAAATATCCATTGCGCATTGTATCATAATATGATAGATTATTTCAACCCCACACGACGAACATTACGACAAGATCACACACTACATGTTCACTATGTTTCCGTATTATCTATATATTTTTCGTGATGTGAGCAATTACTCGCCAAATGGCCAGGACGTGCAAAATTAAAGCACCGCCCTGAATGTGCAAATCGAGACCCCGCCATCCTCGGGTATGACCAAGGTCGGAACAAAGAACTCTCCTGCAGCGGAGGTAGAAACGCATTAATCGCAGTGAAGGTGTATAGACCGTCACCGGCAATTTTACCACCTCTTTTTCTACATTATATTCCAAAACATGGGTTACTAAATCATCCCCTCTGGGCTTCATAGATTGGTCAACGCCCCAATCAGGGCACAATGATCAAAACATCGACGGCCTGCCAGCTGCCTGACCAACAAAAGAGCCTGATCCACAGGCGTCACGCCCGCAGCACGCTGAAACTGTTCAAGACAAGGGACGTGAAATTAGAGTAAGTCAACATTCTTGAACAAAACAAGCAATCTGCCGCAAGAGCCGTGAACAAAGATCACCAGCACACACAGGCGTAAATCAGAAACCAGCATCGTATGCCACACAGGCTTGACCTATATGTCCCACAGGCTTAAAAAAAAATCCTGTGCCACACAGGCATAAACGAGAATCTGAAGCCCCCCCCCCCAGGCATGACGGGAATCTTATGCCACATAACCTTGAACGAGATGCCAGACAGGCGTGAACTAGAATCACATACCACATCTCATGGCACATAGGCGTAAACCTAAAATCCTGTGCCACTCAGGCTGGTACTAGAATCTTATGCCACACAGGCTTGAACTGTAATGTCATGGCCCACAGGCTTGAACTGGAACCGATGGCAGACCGGCTTGAACTGAATCAAACGTATGCCACAGAGGCGTGAACCATAATCATACGTTGGCCACACAGGCGTGAACTATAGAATCATACGTATGCCACAGAAGCGTGAACTGGAATCATACGTATACCACACATGCTTGAACTAGAAACATATGCATGCCACACAGGCTTGAACTAGAATCATACGTATGCCCCACATGCTTGAACTAGAATCATACCTCGGTCCCACATGCGTGAATTAGAATCATACCTATGCCCCACATGCTTGAACTAGAATCATACCGATGCCCCACATGCCCGAACTAGAATCATACCTATGCCCCACATGCTTGAACTAGAATCATACGTATGCCACACATGCTTAAACTAGAATCATACGTATGCCCCACATACTTGAACTAGAATCATACCTATGCCCCACATATTGTACTTGAACTAGAATCATACCTATGCCCCACATGCTTGAACTAGAATCATACCGATGCCCCACATACTTGAACTAGAATCATACCTATGCCCCACATGCTTGAACTAGAATCATACGTAGCCACACAGGCTCGAACTAGAATCTTATGCCAGACAGGCTTGAACAAAAATCTTACGCCACACAGGCTGTATGCTACACATGCAGGCTCTATGCCACAGGCTTGAAGTAGAATCTTATGGCACAAAGGCTCTATGCCACAGGCTTGAACTACAATCTTGTGCCACACAGGCTCTAGGCCACACAGGCTTGAACAAAATCTTATGCCACACAGGCTTGAACTAAAATCCTATGCCACACAGGCTCTATGCCCCACAGGCTTAATTGAACTAGAATCTTATGCCACACAGGCTCTATGCCACACAGGCTTGAACTAAAATCCTATGTCACACAGGCTTTGTGCCACACAGGCTTTATGCCACACAGGCTTTATGCCACACAGGCTTTATGCACACAGGCTTTATGCCACACAGGCTTTATGCCACACAGGCTTTATGCCACACAGGCTTTATGCCACACAGGCTTTATGCCACACATGCTTTATGCCACACAGGCTTTATGCCACACAGGCTTTATGCCACACAAGCTTTATGCCACACAGGCTTTATGCACACAGGCTTTATGCACACAGGCTTTATGCACACAGGCTTTATGCCACACAGGCTTGAACTAAAATCCTATGCCACACAGGCTTTATGCCACACAGGCTTGAACTAAAATCCTATGTCACACAGGCTTTATGCCACACAGGTTTTATGCCACACAGGCTTTATGCCACACAGGCTTTATGCCACACAGGCTTTATGCACACAGGCTTTATGCGACACAGGCTTTATGCCACACAGGCTTTATGCACACAGGCTTTATGCCACACAGGCTTTATGCGGCACACACACAGGCTTTATGCCACACAGGCTTTATGCACACAGGCTTTATGCCACACAGGCTTTATGCCACACATGCTTTATGCCACACAGGCTTTATGCCACACAGGCTTTATGCCACACAGGCTTTATGCCACACAGGCTTTATGCACACAGGCTTTATGCCACAAAGGCTTTATGCCACACAGGCTTTATGCACACAGGCTTTATGCACACAGGCGTTATGCCACACAGGCTTTATGCACACAGGCTTTATGCACACAGGCTTTATGACACACAGGCTTTATGCCATACAGGCTTGAACTAAAATCTTACGCCATGCACACAGGCTTTATACCACACAGGCTCTATGCTACACAGTCCTGAACTAAAATCCTACGCCACACAGATTTTATGCCACACAGGCTCTATGCGGCTATGCCACACAGGCTTGAACAAAATCTTATGCCACACAGGCTTGAACTAGAATCCTCTGCCACACAGGCTCTATCCGGCCACACAGGCTCTATGCGGCCACACAGGCTTGAACTAGAATCTCATGCCACAAGCTGGCCTCAAGCCGGCTGAGTAAGAAGAAGGACCTAACAATCAATCACCCACGAGAATCCCCCCTCCCCCCCGAAGGGACGACACAACTGCGAGAGTCGAACACAAAGAGCTTTAGTGAGCCCTGGGAAAGTTGATCCCCACCAGCCCTAAGGGACCAAAAAGAAAACAGGAAAAGCGATGCTGCAGAATAAGAAAATAACATAACCCCTCCAACTGATAAGGTCACATACGGATAATGCAACGAAAAGAACAGCCTTCTTTATCTATCTCACAAGACAACAACTAATGAAATAGAATTCACACTAAAACGACGCAAGTAATAACCCAATCTCCTTTCAACTAGAAAACTCAGGTATTCACAAAATATCCCCGTATACATATAATGCACAGAAATATCCGGTGGGCATTGTATCATATGATAGATTATTTCAACCCCATACGACGAACATTACGACAAGATCACACACTACATGTTCACTATGTTTCCGTATTATCTATATATTTTTTGCGATGTGAGCAATTACTCGCCAAATGGCCAGGACGTGCAAAATTAAAGCACCGCCCTGAATGTGCAAATCGAGACCCGCCACCCTCGGGTATGACCAAGGTCGGAACAAAGAACTCTCCTGCAGCGGAGGTAGAAACGCATTAATCGCAGTGAAGGTGTATAGACCGTCACCGGCATTTTACCACCTCTTTTTCTACATTATATTCCAAAACATGGGTTACTAAATCATCCCCTCTGGGCTTCATAGATTGGTCAACGTCCCAATCAGGGCACAATGATCAAAACATCGACGGCCTGCCAGCTGCCTGACCAACAAAAGAGCCTGATCCACAGGCGTCACGCCCGCAGCACGCTGAAACTGTTCAAGACAAGGGACGTGAAATTAGAGTAAATCAACATTCTTGAACAAAACAAGCACGACCGACCACTACTGAGACATTATCGTCAGCCAATTGAACATACAAAACTAACAATCTGCCGCAAGAGGCGTGAACAAAGATCACCAGCACACACAGGCGTGAATCAGAAACCAGCATCGTATGCGACACAGGCTTGGCCTATATGTCCCACAGGCTTAAAAAAAATCCTGTGCTACACAGGCATAAACGAGAATCTGAAGCCCCCCCCAGGCATGACTGGAATCTTATGCCACATAACCTTGAACGAGATGCCAGACAGGCGTGAACTAGAATCACATACCACATCTCATGGCACATAGGCGTAAACTAAAATCCTGTGCCACTCAGGCTGGTACTAGAATCTTATGCCACACAGGCTTGAACTGTAATGTCATGGCCCACAGGCTTGAACTGGAACCGATGGCAGACCGGCTTGAACTGAATCAAACGTATGCCACAGAGGCGTGAACCATAATCATACGTTGGCCACACAGGCGTGAACTATAGAATCATACGTATGCCACAGAAGCGTGAACTGGAATCATACGTATACCACACATGCTTGAACTAGAAACATATGCATGCCACACAGGCTTGAACTAGAATCATACGTATGCCCCACATGCTTGAACTAGAATCATACCTCGGTCCCACATGCGTGAATTAGAATCATACCTATGCCCCACATGCTTGAACTAGAATCATACCGATGCCCCACATGCCCGAACTAGAATCATACCTATGCCCCACATGCTTGAACTAGAATCATACGTATGCCACACATGCTTAAACTAGAATCATACGTATGCCCCACATACTTGAACTAGAATCATACCTATGCCCCACATATTGTACTTGAACTAGAATCATACCTATGCCCCACATGCTTGAACTAGAATCATACCTGTGCCCCACATGCGTGAATTAGAATCATACCTATGCCCCACATGCTTGACCAAGAATCATACCTATGCCCCACATGCTTGAACTAGAATCATACGTAGCTACACAGGCTCGAACTAGAATCTTATGCCAGACAGGCTTGAACAAAAATCTTACGCCACACAGGCTGTATGCTACACATGCAGGCTCTATGCCACAGGCTTGAAGTAGAATCTTATGGCACACAGGCTCTATGCCACAGGCTTGAACTACAATCTTGTGCCACACAGGCTCTAGGCCACACAGGCTTGAACAAAATCTTATGCCACACAGGCTTGAACTAAAAATCCTATGCCACACAGGCTCTATGCCACACAAGCTCTATGCCACACAGGCTTGAACAAAATCTTATGCCACACAGGCTTGAACTAAAATCCTATGCCACACAGGTTCTATGCCCCACAGGCTTAATTGAACTAGAATCTTATGCCACACAGGCTCTATGCCACACTGGCTTGAACTAAAATCCTATGACACACAGGCTTTATGCCACACAGGCTTTATGCCACACAGGCTTTATGCCACACAGGCTTTATGCCACACAGGCTTTATGCCACACAGGCTTTATGCCACACAGGCTTTATGCCACACAGGCTTTATGCACACAGGCTTTATGCCACATGTACACAGACTTTATGCCACACATGCTTTATGCCACACAGGCTTTATGCGCACAGGCTTTACGCCACACAGGCTTTATGCACACAGGCTTTATGCCACACAGGCTTTATGCACACACACAGGCTTTATGCCACACAGGCTTTATGCACACAGGCTTTATGTTTATGCACACAGGCTTTATGCACACAGGCTTTATGCACACAGGCTTTATGCCACATGTACACAGACTTTATGCCACACAGGCTTTATGCCACACAGGCGTTATGCGCACAGGCTTTATGCCACACAGGCTTTATGCACACAGGCTTTATGCCACACAGGCTTTATGCACACACACAGGCTTTATGCCACACAGGCTTTATGCACACAGGCTTTATGCCACACAGGCTTTATGCACACACACAGGCTTTATGCCACACAGGCTTTATGCACACAGGCTCTATGCCACACAGGCTTGAACTAAAATCCTATGTCACACTGGCTTTATGCCACACAGGCTTTTTGCCACACAGGCTTTATGCCACACAGGCTTTATGCCACACAGGCTTTATGCCACACAGGCTTTATGCCACACAGGCTTTATGCGCACAGGGTTTATGCCACACAGGCTTTATGGACACAGGCTTTATGCGCACAGGCTTTATGCCACACAGGCTTTATGCACACAGGCTTTATGCCACACAGGCTTTATGCCACATGTACACAGACTTTATGCCACACAGGCTTTATGCCACACAGGCGTTATGCGCACAGGCTTTATGCCACACAGGCTTTATGCACACAGGCTTTATGCCACACAGGCTTTATGCACACAGGCTCTATGCCACACAGGCTTGAACTAAAATCCTATGTCACACAGGCTTTATGCCACACAGGCTTTTTGCCACACAGGCTTTATGCCACACAGGCTTTATGCCACACAGGCTTTATGCCACACAGGCTTTATGCCACACAT
>CACRXK020009194.1:0-17748 GCA_902702795.2 Paramuricea clavata
TATCTCTGGTTTTATGCGCCCAATTAATAAGGACAAAAATACCGCCGTTGGATTCAGCGTAAGAAATTGTACTTACGGATGTCAAATGTATTACTAAACAACAGTATTCTAGCGATTTATGGCCTTAATGAAAGTCAAGCGAAATTGTATTGTTGACAAATCGCTCAAAATTAATATTAAACTAATTAAAAATGCAGTCCATTTGATCCTTCATAACTTCGGTATTGTTGGTTTTCTCGTTTTCGGCCGTCTACCAGTATATTCGTCTCACTTTTCTCTTCGTTTTGATAGTATTTTGAGCCCCAAAAATCTTATTTTGAAGGCTTTAAAACGCAGTTTTGATCCTAAAGTACGGACCAACTGCCGGCCGACAGGAGAATGTGAAGCGGAAACGCCGGAACTCGAAAGCGGAAGTTTTATATAAATTAGGGCCTGAACTTCAGGTTAGCAGGCACCGCATTTTAGTACTGTGTCTGGTTAATAATATTGGGCCATGTTTAATTATAAATTGATTGTAAATTAGGGTTGGGCGGTTTATCGATAAAACCGAAAAAAACGTTTTTTTAAAAAAACCAATTCAATCGATTTTTCTTTTGACAATAAACCGAAAAAATCGGGAAAATACTTGAAACTTGCAGAAACAGCGCGCGAAGCATAGAGCCAGTTAGAAGTTGTTGGCAAGAAATACCTTGCCACATTCAAGCTACTAGTTCGCCATCGGAAATACTTTTTAGCAAAGCGGGACAAATTGCTACTGCAGCAAGAGCTCAACTGATGCCGGATAAATGAAGGAATAGATTTTCCGTCTTTCCCTGAGTCTGTAAGGTGACTCATTCAGACATTTAGCATACTGCCACAATTATATTATTTGTAAAATATTCATTTTAATATATTTCTATGCATTTTGTACGTTTGTGAGTTATTCAATCGATTTTTTGAAATTTTTCTTTTGACAAAAAACTGTTTGCACGAAGCACGGAAGCATCGAGTTTAAAGCGGATCACACCAGGGCTTTTTTTAAGGATTTTCCCGTGGGGGGCATTTTTTGAAAAGGGACCTTTCTGTGAGATAATATATTACAGGGAGATAGCAATGGCTGAAGGCCACGTGTGTGACCAACATACCATGCACACATGAATGGGGGGGGGGGTCTGGGGGTGTGCTCCCCCAGAACATTTTTGAAATTTGAAGCATGGAAATGTCATTTCCTGCATTCTGAACATCCAAATTTGCTCCAAAATGTATGCTAACTATACTTGTATTTGAAATAAAAGAAGGAAAAAACCCACAAAAAGTAAAAAAATATTAACCATAATTTATCATTACTTATTAGAGGAGGATACCAATGGTCACATGTGTGGGGGTGTACTTCCCCAGACCGAAATGGCCGCCATATTTCAGTTTACCCAGTGTTTCCATTATTTTATGAAATTTCCTTTAAATTTTCATAAGGAAATTTTCATTAAAAAATATCGGTTTTTTTCGTGGTTTTTCAGACGGTTAAAGTTTTTGGTTTTTACCCTGAACCTCCCGACCCTATTGTAAATTGCCATTAATATTTCACGACATGTGAATTAATATTTATGTATTTAAGTGATTTAAGTAAATATTACTATATTAGTACACATTTCATATGGAAACAGCTGTAGTCTTTGCTAAATGAAAATAGTGGGTCAAAGTTTAATAGCAAAAATTTTTTTAGGATGCCCTTTTAGGGCTTTTTTATTTTTAATAGCTTCCTCCAAATTCTGTGCGCTTACTAAAGGCTGCTTTTCATTTTATAATCGGATATTATTATAGATTCCTGTCTCGATGTTCACAAGTTAGGGTCAGCAGTTAGGGTTAGAGTCAGGGTAAGGATTAAAGGGCTCAGCAGATAAACAGCGAGATATGAATTTATAACCTAATAATCGGCGACACTCACCGACGTCAGTTCTGTTTAACTGCCTATCGTATTAATTCATCTGTGACTGTATCCTGGTTCCAGAGGTTTATTTTTATTATTTTCATTGCGAAGGGGAGAGGAAAAATAAAACTCTGGTTGAAAGCGGCAATTGATTCATCGAGCCGCGCCAATCAGTTTGAATTAGGATCAGATCCTGACTCTGCCTCGCCATTGGATGATTGTATTAAAGCTCTCTGATTGATTCAAATAAAACATCTATAACCAATCAGAGAGCTTTAATACAATCATCCAATCAGGAGACAGAGTCAGGATCTGACCCTAATTCAAGCTGATTGGCGCGGCTCGACGAATCAATGAGGGTGGGAAAGGGTATTTTCGTGAGCCGTGAATGGTCAATATATGTTCGCGTGAAATGTGAAATGCTTGATTTTAGTGTCGTGAAATGTGATTTGTTCTACAGCCGTGAGGCGTGATTGTTGATAAAAATGCTCCGTGACATGAGAATTAAGGATGCCTGTTTCGTGAACTGTGATTATTATAGTGATTATTATAATAAACATGATACGCGATAATCAAATTTATATGATCTCACTCAATTGCACAAGATAAAACTTCGGAGGCCTTTCGCGAGGTTCCTGACGCCGGTGAGGACAAGGTTCTTGGCGCTGAGGACAAGGTTCCTGACGCTGAGGACAAGGTTCCTTGCGCTGAGGACAAGGTTCCTCACGCCGAGGATACGCGCGGAGGTCGTCGTACATTCTCGTCACTCAAACTTGTAAGTTATGATGTAGTTTTTAACTGACAGGTAGAGAAATGAGAGAACTTAAAGCGTAGATACTGTACCATGCATTAAACATAGTCTTAATAAACCTATTATTATTATTTTATGAGAATCTAGTTTTCCGTGAAATTGTTTTTTTAAGACACGTGAATCGTGAAACGGCTTTTTTTTTCGTTGTGAAACGTGATCCATACCCCCCCCCCTTTCCCACCCTCATCAATTGCCGCTTTCAACCTGGCCCCAGTTGTAGTTTAAAGTTAAATAGTGATTAACTCTCAAATACGCGCTTCTCATTGGATGACGTTTCCACTAACTACAGGGTGTATCAAAAAAACCGCAACCTCGGAATTTCCTAAGAAATCACTTTGCAATTCTTAAGCATAAAAGATTTTAGGCCCCTGGGAATTGAAATCGAATTGCTAATAGATCATATTACTGTTGTTGTGCATTAAATAAATGCATAAATTTTGCTTTATGCACTCGCGTGTGCAGTAATTTTGACAGTCGTGCTATTTTAAATTCCCAGGCGCCTAAAATACTTTGTCTTTAAAACAATGTCGATTTCTTGGGAAATTCCGAGGTTGCGTTTTTTTTGATACACCCTGTATAGTTAACTTTAATCACTTTTTTATACAACCGACCCCAGAGGTTTATTTTAAACGTCTGGAACCAGGGTACTGTTATGTGACTGTCGCAAGCAATCAAAAAAATTTGTTTCGTTGTGACGGTCGGCAGTAGTCGCAGACATGCATTCTGCAGTAATAAAACCTTTAATATTTGTCAGGATTAACAAATGAAAACACTATTCACGAGTTATTGGCGACAGTTAATGAAAACCAGCCTGTTTAACTGCCTATCGTATTAATTCATCTGTGACTGTCGCAAGCAATCAAAAAAAATTGTTTTAATTTGTTGTGACGGTCGGCGGTAGTCGCAGACATTCTGCAGTAATAAAACCTTTATTTGTCAGGATTAACAAATGAAAACACTATTCACGAGTTATTGGCGACAGTTAATGAAAACCAGCCTTAACGTTGGTATTTCTAAGTGCTAAGGCCAAAAACAAAATATGTAGGTTTCCGGTTTCCCGACCCTACCTAGCTTTTGGACGCCGAAATCCCAACCCTAAACTTTTTATTGGATATTTGGTTATGCTTGTAAGTGTTTCCACTTAGAGGAAACTGTTTGTGGAAAATGGAAATTTGAGGCAATATTAGGGAAATTTATGATGTTTGTGAATGTGAATATGTTTGTGATGTTACTCGTGAGTGTATATCCGCACCGGGCGAGCTTGAAAAATATGCCCGGCCACGGTGGGAATAGAACCTACGACCTTTGGAATACTAACCCAATGCTCTGCCAACTGAGCTACGCGGTCAGGACGGTTCGAGTAAGTGATATTTCGGAACAGAATCTACTTCCTTCGATACCAATGTAATCTAGTAATATGATTTTTTCTGTGTTGGTGTTGTGTACTCAGGTGAGTAATATGATGTTTGTGATGTTACTCCGAGTGTATATCCACACCGGGCGAGCTTGAAAAATATGCCCGGCCACGGTGGGAATCGAACCTACGACCTTTGGAATATTAGCCCAATGCTCTGCCAACTGAGCTACGCGGTCAGGACGGTTCGAGTAAGTGATATTTCGGAACAGAATCTAGTTCCTTCGATACTATTCCAAAGGTCGTAGGTTCGATTCCCACCGTGGCTAGGCATATTTTTCAAGCTCGCCCGGTGTGGATATACGCTCAGAGTAACATCACAAACATATTATTCACCTGAGTACACAACACCAACACAGAAAAAATCATATTACTAGATTACATTGGTATCGAAGGAACTAGATTCTGTTCCGAAATATCACTTACTCGAACCGTCCTGACCGTGTAGCTCAATTGGCGGAGCATTGGGCTAGTATTCGCCCGGTGTGGATATACACTCAGAGTAACATCACAAACATCATATTATTCACCTGAGTACACAACACCAACACAGAAAAAATTAGGGAAATTTATCTTCGGATGTGGAAGCACTGACTAAACAAAGTACAATTACATGACGTCCGGCTGTCAGCAAAATTAAAAAAAAAGTTTAAACCGACCTCCCTATCTAAGTTTTCACAAGAAGAAATAGAAACCCACATATTTTTTTTTGGCCTAACATCAAAGTTTAAATTGACTCAAAAAGTATTATAAAGGTCTATTATTGTAAAAGTGAAAATGCATTGTGAAATAAAGCACAGATTGAATTGCAATTACCATAACAATTATCAATTATGGCCAATTCTATTTTTGTCTGTACCATATTGCACATCAGTGATCTTAGCCTGCGAGCAGGCTGTATAGGGTTAAAAAGAGAGCATGCGCAGGAGCCATGTAGTTGTAGGTACAACATTGAATATCTACGTCCCAAATCATGATGCAAAATTTTTATTAACGTCTGGATTAAAGTCAGTCATATTTATAGGAATCACACATTCCCATTTATAGAATATAACACATCAGTCTCTATGCTCATCAACATGCGAAAGCAAACTTATCCATTAAGTTTTCACATATAATATATTTCTGAAATTGCCACACAACATACTAACATAACCGGTCAAGATTTATCCTCAATCTCATGCACACATCATTTAAAGGTCTTTTTGTTCACAATATATTAAAGGCTGTTGCGATATTGAAAAAAATAGTGAATATCGACAACGAAAAAAATATCGATATCGATATTTTTCAGTTTTCATATTTAAAAAAAAATTGATTATTGATGTTATATTCACATTTCGTAAAACTATATTACCGGTTTAATCATTTTAATAATAATAATTGCTCGATCGCTTAGAAACTTTGCAACACGTGCACAACTACAGGTCAAAATTACGGCTAATTATTACTTAAAAGGCAAAACTGTAAAAATATATTACAAGTCCCATCATATGCATTATACTACTTTATAAAGTTATACACTAAGTCCATGCACTATAAGTTCTCTGCCAAAAATACTAGCATATTTGCTTGTTCAGGTTCCATTTGTGGCTTTTGTGCTGTTTGTGAGCTTACGACTTGGCCGGCTAGCTTTGGTGAAGGGTCTCTCCATACCTAATTTTAGTGTGCAGTGATAACCAATTTGTGCAGTGATAAAAGTAAAATGTGCAGTGATAAAATGTAAAATGTGCAGTGATAAAATTTGCTTTGATAAGTTGTTAATTAACACAAGAAAATGAGACAATTAGCAGAAAAACTGAACTAATCCGGCGAAACATTTTGAATGTGAATGATTTAATTGAAATTGAAATGATGACTGCCAAATTATCGAACGTCCGCACTAAAAACATACTTATGGTTCATCAGATAAACAAAGTCTCTCACCAAATCTCTTTATGGGTTTGGAAGATGAAATGAGTGATTTTGTAATTACTGTATAATTTTCAGAATTCTATAGAATGTCCCCACGCATTGCAGGAGATGCCCTTTCATAGTGCCTAGATTACAAAATTGACTGTGTGTGCATGCCCCTGGAACTCCTCTAGAGGTTTGTCACGTCTAAGCACGTAAGCCGCCTTTCATTTGCCATTAGGACGAAAATATTTATTTTCTTCAGTCATGTTATTATGAAACTAAGCTGTCATAGATAGACATGCCCCCTGTGAAAATCAGCCTCGGTTGACAGGGTTAGCGTGGATAAAGAAAGTTTTTCTATCTATCTATTCTATCTATAGTCGTAACTGGCAGGTGCTGTCAAGGACGCCCAGAGGGGTGCAATTTGCCCTGGGATCCCAGTTAAAGGGGGCCCAAATAAAGAATTGCAGTGAAATATAGGCCTACATAGATATAACTGTCAACTAGACTTCCAGAATGCAGGATTTGGCCATTTCTGGGACCTCAGATTTTAAAAAACCAAACCCCCTAATCATAGTGTTAGAACATGGAATCATGCACGAGAGCCCCCAAGTTAAAGTTTGTCCTGGGCCCCCAAATTTCCCTGAGTGCTGTGCAGTGTATGTTCATTTTGGCATTTTTGAATAACAATTGTAGCCTATTTTGTTGTTACACGTTACTATAAGAGTGTATTCAGAAATTTTCAGGGCGTGTTTCTGTTCGGCTAAACTTTGCACAAAAATGTGCAGTGATAAAAAATTCTTAAAATTAGGTATGGGTCTCTCGGACGGCGAACTACTTCTCAAATGCTTTGGCAATGCTGGGCTGCAATCATGGTTTTCTTGGCTGCGCACATTCATTTGGTTGTTTTTTACTGCCAATCTCGGTTGTTGAGGAACTTGAGGACACCTCATGAAGTGTCAAGCATTGCTGAAGCATTTGAGAAGTTAAAGCCAGTAGTTCGCCGTCAGAGAGACCCTTGAGCAAAGAAAGATTACTTCATTTTCTTCTGCAATGTGCCATAGATCACAAAGTGGCTAATCTTGAGAGTTGAGATGTGCCATAAGGTTTGTGGTATTTCCCTTCGTCTTCACATATCTGCCACAGTGTCACTGTCAGTGCGTTGGCACTCCGCATCACCTTTCCCCTTCTTGAAATGTTCCCAGATGGAGCTCGGCATGTTTTCCAATTAGTATTAGTAATAATTGACGCGATCATGGTTCAACGTAGAATATTCATACTTGATACAATATTTGATGTGGAATAAATTTGTCCAAGCACATTTTAACCATAATTATTAATATGTGGTTACTCCAAAAATGATTATGTAACATGGTGGTATGGAATATGGATTCCCTCCATTCTTGTGTGTTGATTATACTAGCCATACAGTATCTACTGTAATGCAGTGGCATACTGTAACTTCATGTTGGCCCTGCACTCTAGGGTAAAATAATATAGTCAGGTGCATTTGTACACATTGCAGCGTAATGGGTTAAGAGACATTTGGTACCTAATAGGAGACATTTCTAATATATGTCACAGCGGTTAACTGAATTTTCCACTTTCACTAACGTGCTAGACTTTTATTGTTCTGACTAACAGTATACACCCTCTGACAACTACTTTCTTTATTATTAGCTTCTTAATCTTATTAACCGAACGCGATGTCTGTACAGAGTAAGCGAGGTTAATAAAAAGTTTATTATATGGCATTTATAGGCATTTATACTTGAAACAAACAAGAAATGCATGATTTAAAAATTAAAATTAATGCATATTACCAGCGTGCATATTAGTAGCGTGCACATTTGGTCGAAGAAAACAAAAAATACCAATGTATTCCTTCTTTTCCACTAAAAACCATTCGTAGATATCTTATTCAGTATTAAATTAATAAATAATAACAAATTAAATTATAATTTTCAAATTTTCAATCAATTTTGCTGTTTTGTTTTAAAATGCATGCGCGTTTGTTTTTACGTAATGGACCGCTGAAAGTGCTTGTCAGCCAATCACAGGACTTCGCCATTTCACGGGAACGTCGGGAAGTGATCATCGATGCTTGTCATGTAATAATAATTAACAATTATTCGCCGAAGGCGAGGTGATTATCGGTGAATAAAAACCGAGACGAAGTCGAGGTTTTTATTCACGATAATCACCGAGCCTGAGGTGAATAATTGTTTTAGTATAATGTCATAGGTGATTATTTGGAAAAAATAAGAAAATACACATTTCTTCGTCATTTAATTGATAAAAAGGCTTCGGCCGCCATTTTGAAAATCGCTTAGGTGATTATCGAGTAATAATCACCTCAACGGCAACCAATCAGCGTGGAGAATTTTCAATAATCACCTATGTAATTATACTAATCATTATTATATATCAGTAGTCAAAGTCGCATTTTTCTAGTGTTTTATTGGTCAAGAGCATATCATGTGAGAGTGACGAAATTAGGCTGTCTCCCTCGCAACAACGCGAGAGGGAAACAATACGTTATCGACCGGCGAATAACCGGGGAAAATCACGTGCGCCATACGTGAAGATGCGACCTTTGGACATGCCTAGTAATTTAAACTTTTGCTTTAATTAAGTAACTGTAGTGTTTAATTTATCGTTTTAACAATAAAATATTTCATGTATTTACGTTCATTTGTTCTTTAATTTGTTGTTTCTTTGACTATTGATATATAATAAAACACTTATTTACTGAGACCTCATGCGGAAAGCAGTGTGTTTTGTGGACCCCCGACCGTCGATGTGTTTTGTGGACCCCCGACCCTCGGCTTAGCCTCGGGAAACATCGACGGTCTCGGGTCCACAAAACACACTGTTTCCCTCGGTCTCAGTAAATAAGTGATAAAGAACAGTTTCTTTATTATCAATAATTGATACAACCAGAAGAACACTAAACCAAAATATACTCATGTGACCTTCTAAAATCCCCTCCTTCTAAATGACAGGCCTGGAAATAGTGGTGGATCCTGGAAGAAAATATCGTTTTGGATCCAAGAAAGGATTTTGTTTCAAAGTTTTGGGCTAGTAAAAATTGCCAAAAAAAAACAAACTACAGTAGACCAGTATTAAGTCAATATATTTGACTTAAAAAGTCTTTGGTTTCTTTCATCATACATTAATTAAAAACTTCTTGAAATATATTTGGATTTCCTTTATAGCATATCCATACACTAAAACGATTTTCTTGAAATTTCCTTGAAAATTGAAACATGGGGTATATACTGTATATTAAATAATTAATATGAAATGTTGCTTTTACATGCATAAATTATGAAGTAAAGACGCCATGCAGACAATATTGTTCAGTGTTTCGGTGTATATTAATTTTATATATGGCATGTTTTAATAACTTATAAGCATTTATTACGACTCAATTTGATAATTATGCTAACATCAGTAACATGTATACAATTATATGCATATGGCCTGCCCGAAAACTAAAGGTCACATGAGGTGGTACAAATATATGTTCTCGCTCATAAAGCAGATATTCTTGGTATTTCGTGCTTTCAAAATGATCTCATGATAAAATGTTCGCTCATAAAGCAAGAGTAGCTCCTTGTAGAGGCTAACAAGAGCTAGGATACAAGCAAGTGATGGGCGGGTTCTCCACAGTTGTGAGCGGGACAGGTAAAACAGGTTATTAGATAGGCATAAAGGTCACGCCGCACCTACAAACCTCTAGCAGTCTAGGAGGTCCAAGCACTCAGCTGATCTAATAGTGGGTCCAAGGCATACTGTAGCCCAAGAAAGTGTTAAATATGGATTCTCCGAAATGGCATTTCCTGCATTTTGAGGGAAGATTTAAACGTTTATAGAATACTAATTAAAAGATTATATATTCTAAACACGCCATTTTTACATAAAACTGTGTTTACAACAAAAAGCTATGCCTATGAATAAACATTTATAGTTATTTAATTACTCAGTCCCCAGGCCTACGCTACGTTGATAATATAAACATCCCGCCAAAAATTGTTCTTCATCGATCTGGTTTATAGGATATTTCTGTATTCAATCGATACTACACAATTAATAGTGTGGAATGTCAGCAATATCTGATTGATTATGGGATTTTTGCACAACCCTATAACTAATTATTTCTTAACAAATGTACACAAACTCTAGCCTGGCTTCATGACCAGGTGGTAATCAGTGGTTGTGGAAACGATAAATTTTACCGGTTACCGCCTGATTAAGGATAACCCTGATGGTGAACGTTTACCTGAAATGTGTTGAGAATTGCTCTCCAAATATATTATTATGGACATGCATGCATCTTTTTAATATGCATGCAGATCTCTCTTAATATGGACATCTCTCGTAATATTATCGACATCTCTCGTAATATGAACATCTCTTGTAATATGGGCAGTTTTCTATTTCGATTGACGAAATATACTCCATCTCTTCCCAATATCTTCCCAATAGAGCATGTACATACTAAACAATAACTCTGATTACTACAGTAGCAAACTGATCACTCTCGTGTATGTTGAAGCTCATGCCCCCACCCTACCCACTTTATGAGAGCTACAGCGACACGAATAATAATTTTTCTCCTTTATCTTTTTAGATAAGAGTCCCTTCAGATTTGGAAAAGATTGAAATTGCCTTCCTCATATTGGCAACTCTGAGTACACTTGGTGTTATTGCCATGACAATCTATCGTCTTACTAATACAGTTGATGAGTCAGACTCTACATTTGGATTGGTACTTTTAGTCAACTCAGGTAGCGTATGACATCTATATGATACTAAACAGTTTCCAACTTTCACACATTCAGCTCGAGTCACGTGTTTGGCCTCACTTTTACGCCACTATCTGTAAATCTCTCCGATAAAACTGTGTGTCTTGCTGTTCTTTAGAAATTTGGCATGAGACATGAGTTTCGCGCCAAGAAATGGCCTTTTAAACAATTGTTAAACATTTCCCAAAGGGAATAATATATACGTGTCCAGTATTAGCGGAGGGTCTATAAATGATATATTATTATACCGAAAATTAAACGGCCTCCAAGTTGCGAATATAAAATTTGCCACATATCACCCGGGTGATATGATCAAATCAGCTACGTCAAATACGATGACGTAAGGCGCGATTCGATAATAAATTTCATGCTCACGTAGCATAAACATAGCTAATTTATAGAGCTGAACTAAAATGGTTCGAATCTTATCTAACAAAGAGACAACAAGTGTGTTTTGTCAATGGTCATACATCGTCTCCTAGACAAATAACATGTGGAGTCTCACAGGGCTTAATTCTTGGCCCACTATTATTTTTACTATATGTTAATTATATGCCAAAGTGTCTAAAATCTACAACCCCTTGCCTCTATGCTGACGATACTGAAATTTTTGCATCATTTGATTATGATACATTTATACACTTGTTAAAAACCTAAATGATGATCTAAAAAATATTCACACTTGGCTTACCAAAAATAAGTTACAACACCATCCAACTAAAACAAAATTGATGTTCATTGGATCACCATACAATCTTAAAAATAGGATTGGTGAAGCTACTGTATTTTTTGGCGACAAACCAGTACCATTAATTCATTCTCTTGAAAGCTTAGGAGTAGAAATCGATGAAAATTTGAACTGGGAAAAACATATTGATAAAATATGTACAAAAATGCAAGTACAAAGTTTTAAATGACCACGCTGCCCCGGGTCTAAAAGAATCTTTTTACAAACGGAATGTGACACAAAATACCTACAATCTCAGAAATAGCGAAAATGATTTTTAAATCATGTTAAAACTCTTCCAAAACCTAGAACAGAATATCTAAGAAGAAGCTTTAAGCACAGCGGCGCTATGTTATGGAATGACCTTTCGTCTGCAGCTAAATCGGCGGATACTCGTGATTGCTTCAAAAGAGAGATAGGTGCAAGCTATAGAGGAAGATTCTGTGCTATACGTGCTAAACTAACTCTTGTATATAGTATTTTTAAATTGTAACTTTTTAACTTAATTATTTTCTTTGTATTGTTTGTGTGACGCCCCTCGTGGAAATCAGCACTATGTTGACGAGGCTAGCGTTTTAAATAAAGTTTTTACCTATCTTACCTACCTATCTACCTACGATAGCTTTCTGATTGGCCATGCACTTTGAATTTGAGGTATATTATTATATGATATTTAATTTGCTAACGATGTTTCCTACCATTTGCAAGCTTTATTTTAACCCATTTAAGGTTACAGGATACCCTTTTTGGCGTTTTGCGTAAATCGCTACTGCGCGCTCAATATCAGTCCGATTTTAATTAAATTTTCACTAAATGTTCGCCAGTGGATGCAAAATATGGTAAAGTTGTAAAATTAACAAACAATAAAATAATGTAAGAATTATTCACGGTACGGGTACCGTTACGCTTTTGAGTTGTGCTCCTGCTGATTTTAAGTTATATTTATGAAAATATCATTTTTATACAGTAAAATAGTTGTTCTAAAAAATTGTGTTCGGAAATTTTTGTTTATTTCGTCATTCCGCTGATATGGCGATTTTTTTGACGACTGCAATATATTTCTGAATTGTTTGAGTGAATTGCTCTTTATTATTAAAATATCCAAAATTAAAAAAAAGCCGAACACAATTTTGAAACTGACATCTTTAGCTATATGTCCTGTGAAAATTTGAAAAAAAATATGTTAAAACCCGCAGGAGAACAACTCGTTTGAAAATCAGTAATTGCCGTAAAATTATTCGGGAGAAAATTGAATTTGAATATTACATTTTCAATGTTTTTCTGAGTGCAGCGAAATGTATTTTATTAAATAACTCTGCGCGTTTTCAACATTTTTCGTTCAAACTTGGTCAGATAGTAGAACTAGTCTAATGCTTTCATGGAAACCAATCGAAAAAATTTTAGGCAAAATTAACACTCAAAGGTGTTCTGTAACCTTAACAGGCGTATATGGCCACATTTGAAAGCACAGTTAGTAGCGACTTTCGAAAGAAACCACCATTCCAATGTAACGGCATCTAAGCCGAAGGGATTTTAAACGGAATGTAAGGTGGATCGTTGCTTTCGAAATATTACGCCTATACCAGAAAAACATACCGCAGTCTATAAAAACATGCGCTTTGCAAAACAAAAAGTTCATAAAACTGCCTTTTATCACATAATATCACTTCTACTTGAGTGTCAAACAGCAATAATTATGCAATTTTCTCATGAAAATAACTTTGCTTTCCTCTTTATTTAAAGATTTTTAGTAATCTAAATTCATAAAATTGGTAATTTATGAAAATAATGCGCAGAATACGCTCTCATTTTTATTAGACGCATCAGTTTTTAATAAAGCGAACATTACATCAATCTTAAAAGCTAACTTACCTTACGTTTTACGATTACCTGCCATCTATAATTCCCCTATTCGTTTGTTATCAAGCAAAAACAAATAAATTGTTTAGCTGCTCGTCCCATTAAACGATTTTTTCGCGTTTCTCATTGATGTTTTTTATCCATTCACACTCATTTCACTGACCACTCATGAAACTGGCCATATTTTTGAGATCAGTTGGAGGTTTACCCATGAAACATATAATGACACGCCCGCGATCATTGATGAACTAATTTAGACCTTGTTAATGCGTTCCCTCCCTGGTCACTGGTGTATAAAAATATAGCATTATCCTTTCCACTGGTGTAAATGTATACTGGTGGAATTAGTACCCTCCAGGATTAATACTTTTATCGAACTTTTATCTTCGTTAAATTATTCAATGGCCAATTTAAGAAAGCTTGAAAACTATGTGGTGGATAATAAATAATTATCTATAAAATACCTATCTGGTGAATTTGATGATTCTTAGCTTGAAATATTAAAATATGGTTTACTTCAATTTGGATTTAGCATGTCATTTATGTTTCTTTATAGTGTTTTGTTTGATCTATATATACCATGGAGTATTTGGAGAACGACCTTACCAACTTTGGGCGTTTATGCTTGCAATCATATCGATTGTAGTGTACTGTATCATTCAGTTTGCTGTTAAAAGGAGTACGGTGTTACTGGTAATATAGTTTGTTCGTGTACCTAATGTTGTGCCAGAAGACATGAACTAATTCATATAATTTATGTAAAATAGTCACAAACACTTGTAGCTGTAGTAAATGCATGTTAAGGCTTGATTCCACGGGCACTTTCTTCGGCGAAATGCGAACAATTTCGCGCGAAATGAATTAGGTGCATGCGCAGTAAATATAAATTAGGCTTCGCTTCACCAGTGAGTATAAGTCAGTTCTACTCACTGCAAAAGCGGAAAAAGTGGGGAAATTCAATGGCTCGCGCAACCATCCGTATTTCGCAGACACAATTTCTCGTGAAGAATTTCGCCATCGTGGAATCAGGCCTTTATGTTTCGAGGTTATAGGTCGAGTAACTTTCCTGTATACCAAGACTTTTCTCTGGGTCGCCTGGTTTTCTTTCCCCACCCAATATGGCTCAGGTCAGGGGCGGCGCTAGACGGGGTGTGGGTTATGAACGAATTCATTTGGCAAAAATTGAGCTGTTTGGGTACGGACCGAATTATCAAATTGAATTATCTGCATTAAAGCCAAACGTGAATTTAAATATAAAACTTAATACTTCAAAAAGTCAGGTGAATAGATATCATGATGTGCTGTATTGAATCGTAGCGGGTTATTGAAAATTTCAAAACAGTCCAACAGTCTATATATATGCAGCGAATTTTTTTTTGACAGCGGTCAGGCTGGAAACAGTTTTTGTGCGTGGTTAAATTTAGTTTCAATCATTGAGGTATAGTCAATTGACTCTCTGCATTTTAAAATCCCCCCCCCGGAACCCCTAAGAACCCCTGTGTAATTAAAAACAGTCACGTATACTGTTGTCTACAGATCTGAGTTTTTCTTGTCAAAGTGGAGACATTTGCGTAATCCGCGTATATGCAATACCAAAGTTTACAAAAATGTGCTCGTATATACAGACCAAGCTACTGTAATGATTCTGCAAAACTATACCTCATCCCCCCTCCCCTCAATTGAAGGAGACCTAGCGCCCTCCCTGCTATAGGCTTAACAAAAAAATCCTGTGGTTCTGGTTTCTTGTGAAAAAATCAGGATATATAACGTAGGTGGGTAAAAACAATCTTTTTTAAAAATTTAAGTTTGCTTGACATTAATCATAAGTGTGATCAGGAATTGGCATTGCCGCAACACAATAACCTTTTAAAAAGCAAGAACTGACAATGGACGTCATCTTTGGCCTCACGTTTTATATTTTAAGTAAGCAAAGTAAAGTCGGTATAGTAGATAAGCAAACATCCTCAACCACACCCAAGATAACAGGGTGCATGGGAAGTAAAAAAAGCGCGGGTCAGTCGGGAAACTGTGAGTACAGGATTATGAACATGTATATTATGAACCACAGGCTTGGTGAACTTGGCAGACACATCCTGTTTAATCTTTAATAAGTTATTATTATTTATAGATTCGTCTAGTTGTCGTGTTGGTTTTTGCGCCAGTTAACCTTATCCTCTGTTTCAAAATTTCAATGCAACATTATACTTCGAAGAATCTTATCTTCCGAACACTGCATTCTGCTAATATAAAGTTTCAAAGTAAGTTGCTCACTTTGATCGAGGGTTTTGTTTATCGTTTTGGTTAGAACACAGAAACAACACCTTACTGCTGAGTACAGGCCTAAAAAACATTGTTTGGTCCCGGGTTCATGCTTCGGTAGGTCGGAGGATTTTATTCAAATGGCTTGTCAATATTTTTATTCAATTGGTATAGGTAACAGGATGGATTTCAAGTGCAACTTGATGGCTTCAACATGAACGAGTGTGTTTTTCAAAGAGCATCGAAATACTGTAGCACGAGACCGAAGGATGAGTGCTGTTTGAGGTCTTTGAAAATCTCACGAGTGCTTGTTTTACCCAAATTTCACAAGAAACCATCTTATTACGGCTTAATAATATAAATAAAAATGTTTCGAGACAATTATAATTTTAACTTGCGTCTTACAGTGAACTGTTCACAACAAAGTTTTCATGCTTCGTTATAACACATTTTATAACATTTGGTACAAAAAAGCGTCTCATATATTGTCTGTCATGTGTGTGATAAAACACGCACGAATTTCAATGAATAGTGGAGTCTGAAAACGATTTCTATATTTTGCCACCAAAGAATTATATAAAAATAGGGTCAGGTGTCATGAGGTAGGATCGCTGGGGAAATCGGAATCGAACAATTTTTTTAGGCTTTAATTAAACCTGCTACTGAATGTTGGTCTATAGGTAGGCTATTGACTTAGGCTGAGTAACTGCTTGGGAATCAGTTGCATTTATTCTATACTATACAATATAAGATTGAATGTTAACACAGGACAACGCAAATATGTATATAGCTCGAATAACAACCTCGTACTCAGGGATCCGAGATTGCTAAGGGGTGGACCATTAGATATCTGATGGGGGGGTGCATAAATCCCCCCCCCCAAAAAAAAAAAAAATATCGGGCAAGCACTTCTGATTTTAAAAAAAATAGGTACGCAATGCGTACATGTGGCTAGCCTGGTAAACTTTAACTCCCCAAACCCTCCTCCAAACCCAGAAAGCCTGCCATGCTGGTTAAATTTAATAGTAATAAGAAGACACACCACGATGGTCAGAATGCGCAAATTTTCTCCCACTTGTGCAGGCTCATTTTGTCAGTGGAGTTTCACGGTACACTTGAAAAATACCGTGTCATATCTTGTCGCTTCGCATGTAAATAGCGAATTCATGAATAACACTTGAATAAACACAAATATGTGAATTTGCACGCTAGGCTTTTGAATATAACGATTGTAAAAAGTTTCCGTGTGATCTATTAGCAATTTAAAATATACCTAAACTGTAATACTGCCATATATTTAATCTCGCGTTTGTTATTTGCGCAGCAGCAGTTTTGCCGTGGAATTAAAATTGCGTGCCATATGATATTTTTAATAGGCAAATAGCGTTTGAGATATAGCAACATTAACAAACAAATACACTGAAATCTTGGTTAGCACACCAACTTTTACCACTTTTAATGAAATATTACTAAACTGTAATACTGCCATATTTATTTAATCTCGCGTTTGTTATTTGCGCAACAGCAGTTTTGCCGTGGAATTAAAATTGCGTGTCATATGATATTTTAATAGGCAAATAGCGTTTGAGATATAGGCCTAGCAATATTAGCAAACAAATACACTGAAATCTTGGTTAGCACACCAACTTTTACCACTTTTAATGCAATATTAGTCAACTTATAAGAGAACGTGAGACAAATCATGCTGAATTATTCCACTATATAATTCCTAAGACAGACAGACGCAATAATCCTTTATAGGTTTATTACAAATATGTAGACATTTGAGACGCCGTCAATGTCTGAAGAAAAGATATACTTAAAGCCTTTAAATAAACGAGTTCGATGTACAGTTTCTGGTCTTTTACCATAATTATCCAATGCTGGTTTCATTCGCTGCATTATAAGCGTACCTCCTCCAAACAATACCCCTTCTTTAAAATACCAAACATTTCGAATGCAATTGAGATATGAAATCTCAACAAGAAGACAATTCAAGATGGCAAATGGCCCGCAAATCAGTCAAAAGTGTAAATCAAAACCCATATTTACACGGCAAGTACG
>CACRXK020009195.1:0-10654 GCA_902702795.2 Paramuricea clavata
TTCGATAATTACGTCATTTGGCCTGGGAGCCTCGCTCTCATGAATCATGAGCCATTCACTTTGCGTAATTTACTAATGAGAGCGAGGCTACAATACTAAAAAGTATGTGTGACGTAATTGTCGAAAGGGTGTATTGTATATATATAAGCGTATTATTATATTCTACGTTTTCCTTGTTATCACCCTTGCCTCAATTCTTCAATATCCGTCTTGCGTACTGTATTGTATGTGTACGTTCATCCTTTGCACTCCTAGGTGAAAAGGAGAACTCGAACCAAAGTGATTGGAGTATTGGACATCTATGGATTTGAAGTTTTCCAGGTAAATTTATATACATTCTGTGTATTAGTATATCATACAATGCTGATAAATACCATATGTATTGAACTGGGTTGAATTATGATTACCTTTTGTGATTATATTGCGCCGAAAGTTTGGGGTGACTTTTCATATAAATGTTCCAAATTGACAGAACAGGAATGAGGGTTGGGTTGAGACTTAGTTGGGTTAGGATTAGGTACAAATATTAGGAATAGTAAAAAATAGGTACGCTCGAGCGTACATGACGTCTACTGGATTATAAACAAAGAATGCTTAATGATTAGTGATAAAACCACTATTTATCGTAAACAGTTCGGATACTTTCGTAGAAAGTGCGTGGGCGTTAGCGCGGGCGTTAACCTAACCAAAGAGCCTGTTCGCAGGAGAAATGAACCGTCCACTGCATACATACATCTAAACTTCTTGTCGACAGCATATGGCGACTACTGTTCCAGTAGAATCCAAAAACCACTATCCACTCAAGCACAACCCTAACCTGCGAACGGGTATGCTCTGGGTACGAGATTGAACGTCCACTGAAATAATTTCTCTTCTGCCAATTTTCAGAAAAACTTCTTTGAACAGTTCATTATAAACTACTGTAATGAAAAACTACAACAAATATTTATTGAACTTACTCTGAAATCAGAACAAGATGAATACGTAAGAGAGGTAAGGGAGTTGTGGTGGTTGTTATGCATAATATTAATTGCATGTGGAACTGAAAAATTTGAAGCACGATTTCGCATGACATATGTGTGTTTTCACATGAGCAACCGTTCACAAGAAATCCACCACATGTGAAATGATGACTTCATGCACCTGTACATTTTCACATGTCTGAAAATTCCACGCTTATAAGTACTAAGGGCTGGATAGTGTGCTTGCTGTACAAAAATTAAGCCATATATACTGTGGTGTTGCTGACATCTGACATCTGGTTCTTGGAGTTTCTAGTTATTTGTAGGAAAAGACACGTACTGTATTGCGGAGATATAAATTAGTCATCAATGGCCTCTTATTGAATAATGAATGAGGTTATATACCATTATGACCTGCCTCAATGAGCAGTATTTTATAAATCACTCTTAATTAAACTAATTAGAAGAGGTGCATGAAGCTATACATCTTTTAAGTTAAACAGAAAAGGACATTTTCCTGATAGTCGAGCTTATTTAAACAGCTGATAATTCAATTTTCACAATAATTTGACAGATTTAAGAATCTCTCTTCCCTTGAATTCAGAGGGATTCTCAATCCAGTCGTAGTTGTTAACTCGGTGTTCGTACCCTTGTTATGTTTCCACATGATTTTGCATTTGTTAAATGCCACATGTTGAATTGAAACATATAACACATTATTACCATCATATATGTACTGTATTTTCACATATCTAATATGTCATTTCACCATGTTTCAAATCGACATGTGAAGTTGTGTGAATTGTTACGTGTGTGAGATTTGACAATCAAAACCCAAACACTGTAAAGTAAATTTGGAAATATATTTCACCATACATGTGCCAGAACAAAAGATAAATACATGTACATATAGTACGGTATACTGTACTTGCCCCATTGTTCATCGTTGGTCCAGTCTTTGTTCGTGCGGGAAAAGTCAATGTAAAATTGAAATATGTACAGTTCGTTTATATACCCTTGCTTTTTTCTGTAGGGCATTGAATGGACGCACATTGAATACTTCAACAACTCAGTAATTTGTGATCTCATTGAAAAGGTTAGCTAGCAAAGAATTATAGCATGATAATTATATATAGTAATCGTATCGCTTTTAGTATTGTCTTGGTGTATATTTATGACTTATTTGTTTAATTTCTATCTTGCAGAGCAATGTGGGAATTATAGCTATGGTAGATGAAGAATGTTTGCGACCAGGACAGGTAAATTATATTGACATTTATGTAAAATAATATGCAGCCCTTTACAACTGAACCACTAAAAGTAAAGTTCTCAAATATTAAGTTCTTTGTATGTTTGCATGGTGATAAAATATAATAGGTTTTGTTTGTGGAAACACCACGTAAATTTATTACTGCAAAGCTTTCGATCCGTAAGCCCGGATCTTCATCAGTGCTAATAATATGTTCTCAAATATTGTTCCAATTACATGAATTATTACGAAATAGAAAATTTCTATCCGAACGATTGTAGCGGTTACTTTAGCTCTTCATGCAATTATCAATTGCCGAAATATATAATGTAAGTGTGTAATTAGGCATTCTGTAATTCTCTTTCCACTCCTGACAATCCGCCATGTTTCTTAGATCAGTGGTGAGAACTGGACGATGATGATAGCCGATCGTCATTAGTACATCTCCCCGCGGGTTTTTACTCGGCAATAAATAAATTATCTTTGTTAAAATTAATACAGTGTGCATGCGTAAGTATGGTAATTTCGTAGTGTTATCTGATTTTGTTTAGGCTTCAGATATTACTCTCTTGGAAAAGCTAAACGCAAAATATCTGCATCATCCGCATTATGATAGCGAGAGTGGTACGAACCCCAAGAAACCTAACCTCAAGATTGGACAAGGACATTTTGTTCTACGACATTATGCAGGAGATGTAAGTGCATGGTATTGTAATAAAATGTTTTAGGAATTTATACTGACGCCTGATTACATGAGATCACTGAGTCAGTGAGTGCATGGTCGTTATGGATTGAGCCTTTGCATATTCAAGTATACATGCATAAATGTGTTTCGGTGAACGAAGTGTTAGAGTGTGCTCGATACCGTAAAGTAGAGCAGATAATATAGTATAGGTTGGCTTATCTCACTGATAAGTGATATCTACAGTAACGTCGTTTTTAGCATAATTGAGATCTTCAGGTGCATGACTGTCGGTTATAAAGACATTATTATTTATAAGACATTATTATCCCCGAGCCGGCGGCGCGAAGCGCCGTGCGAGGGTACTAATTCCCCCCGGCTATTTACACCCGGGGAAACGAAAGCATTAGCGGAGTCTAAAGTTCATCAATGAGCGCGGGCGTCGGTCACCAACGATGGGTGGTCATCCTCACTGATCTAAAAATATGGCGGACTGTCATGAATAACGGACACTGATTGGTCCAATTTAAAGTTTGCATTGTAACGACTGCATGACGACAGCGAAATAGCAAACATTTCTTGATTTGATGCGTCGGATGATTGATAAATTTCTTGCAAATATTCTTCATTTTTGCTCGTATTTCTGCAAGATTTTGTAAATTTCAAGAAAGAAAGGGCGAAAGAATCAGCTAAAAGAAGGGAGCCGACGTTAACGAAGGTAAGTTTGTTTTAAATATTGATTTTATAATGGCTTTAAAACCCGATGGCCTTTGCGTATATGAAACAACTAAACAAGACAGCATATAATTTCAGTGTATCTTTAATATTGATTCCCTTTTTTATTATATTGAATTTTTTAAATAAAAAATAAAGCAAAGTTATTTGCAAGCGAGAATTTGAAATCATTTTATTGCAAACTCAAAGTTTATCGATAAAGCCATTTAATAGTTAAAGGCAGTTTAGTTTTATAAAGAACACTTTAAAACGTTTTGTGAATTGTTTGTGGTTGAATTTTACCTTAAATTGAAGCTTGTATTACGTATAATTACATACCTAACACATATATCTTGGGAATTGATAATTTTGTAATTAAAAGTAATATTTATAGGCGATTTTCATTTGTAAGAATATTCTTAAAAAATTATCGTGTTACCATGACAACTACTTTAGATACTTCATGTTCGGAAAATACAACGGTTTTGTCAGCAAGGCGAGGGTTTCTGCATGCATGTATTTTCTAGTTAGTAGTATATATACACGTACTGTTTACTGTTTGTATACAGTAGGTAATGGTGTGGTTTCGAGTGCACTTTGGATAAAACATGTACGAATGAGTTTTCAAAAAACTATCAAAATACGGCACGAGTCCGAAGGACGAATGCTATTTGAGGTTTTTGAAAAACTCGCAGGTGTTTAGTTTCAGTTCATCGAGAATAAGCAGTCCGTCAAAAAGAGAAAATTCTCCTCTTTGTCAAGTTGATTACCATGTTAAATTTCTTCGCAACAATGCGCCAGTAGGAAATTTGCATTGTGTTTCTTTCTTCTGCACTGTATTTCCTCAAAATTGCACTGCTCTCAGCCAATAAGAATTGAGAGATTTTTTCGTGCATATTATTAACTGTTTAGTTGCATGTTTTCTGCTTTTCAACATTAGGTTACTTACAGCGTCAATGGATTTTTGGACAAGAACAATGATCCGTTGTTTCGAGATTTATCACAAGCAATGTTCCAATGTGAACATCCTTTGTTGCAGCAACTTTTCCCAGAAGGTAAATGTTGCGGTTTTTACCTTGATGCATTCCCTCACAATAATATGGTACATTCCTTCACAATATGGTACATTCAACCTATACACTGTAGGCAAAGGCCACCCTTGTAAAGCCCAGATCAAACGAGAATGACAGTGCATGAGAGTTGGCAGTTATGCGACATGGTTGCAACACTCATCTGACATGGTTGCAACACTCATCAATTGAAACCTTTGTTTTGGTAATCTAGACTGAAATGTGCGCCATAACAATGCGTCATTGCCAACTCTCATCAACTCTCACCCTTGTTTGACCGAGGCTTAAGAAAACTTACTAACCCTGAAATTTATTTCTCAAGCAGGATTCCGGCGATTTATGAGGCATTTTCGTGTTTTCAGCAGCCACTCTAAACCGCAGGGCCGCCCAGAGGGGGGGGGGGGGTAAACGGGGCAATTTCGCCTGGGCCCCCAGGCTTAAGAGGGTCCCAAAAAGGGAATTTTAGGGAGTGGAAGGGGCCCCCAAAAACTCCCAAGAGGGAATTTTTTGGGGCCAAAAAGCTCTGAGCGGCTCTGCTAAACCGAGTGAGCTATCGAGTTTGCAGGGATCAGTTAAACCCGTCAATTGTGGGAGTTGAAATCCCGCATTAATTTGACTATTTCTGTACAGTGCTTGAGTGTGTGAATTAGTATGATTTTTTATCTCTTGGGATGATTCTGGAGTATTTAGTACTTTTTCGGTGTGAAGTGTGACCTAGTAATTGCATAATTACACGCATTTTACATTACAGGAAATCCACAGACACCATCTCGCAAAAGACCCAGTACGGCTGCCACAAAATTTAAGGTATAGGTACTCAAAACGTTGCTGTAATTCTAGCGTTTGTTACCTCATGCACACGACATTTTTCCGATGAAGATAAGTGAATAGGGGCATGCTGTATAATATGTTCATTGTTTTCATCTTCCTCCGATTTTGGCAAGATTTTAATAATAAAGAAAGGTGTGGGTACCAATCATCCTTAATAGGTTGTACGAGGTTGACCTATTACCCGTTTTAAACAGATATTTGTTTCCCTATAGGTGTCTGTCGCGCAGTTGATGAAAAATTTAAGACTGAAAAATCCGAATTATGTGAGGTGCATTAAGGTACGTCAGCATTTAAATGGTAATAAAGCATAATCGCTACATCTCTCAGCGCTAAATACACTCCTGTTGTACATACAATGTTATACTAAAAAGTAAAAACCTATTAGTTATTCGAATTTGCTTGATGTACAATACTAAGCAAGTGAGAGTGTGCTAGTCATCCTTTGCAGCTGAGAGCTAAGCTGAATTACGAAGGATGCGGCTCAAACTGATCGAGTCGAAGGCTTTCTGAGGGCGCCTCTGGGTCGCGCCTTCTGACCAATTTCTGATCATGCATGGAGCACAGCTACGCTGGAAAGGTCAGTTTGGGGCTTATCCCAACCCACTCTGTCAGTATTCCCAAAGAAATCAGATGACCTGGAGAAAATCTATGACCATTTTGGTAGAGCGTTGACTGACATTTTTCACATAAGTATCATGAATCCGCAGCGAGAATCAAACCCACGATTTCAGAGGTAAAATGCACCACCATTTACATACCTATAATAATGTCCAATCATACAGCATGTTAATATTTATTTGTTCATACAGCCAAATGAATCAAAAAGTGCCAAAATCTTTGACGAACGCTCAGTCAGACATCAAGTCAGATATTTGGGGTAAGATTGCATTAAGTTACTCCACTTTACTTACACATAAATGTAACGGAACATTTTGTATAATCTCGTCCGCTCTGAAGGTACGTTCCGACGCGCTGCGATTTGTCGAGCCAGTTTCAGATTTTGCTGAATGTTAATGCCAAATACCATCAGTTGGTGTTGTCGTCAGATGACGTTTGCCATGTATTTTTCAAATATCATTAAATTAGATCTGAAATCGACCCGGTATAACGCCATTGCGTTATAACCCGCATTATCCAAAAAACTATCCACAGTAAAACACAAGTAGTAAGTAGTAACGAAAAGGTCCTACTGTATGACCCTATAATACACAAAGAAATAGCGTTGTGCACTGTGGTGGCTATGGATAAGTTTCGTTCGTGACATCCCAAAGAGAACAAAACGACGTCCTTATCAGAACTCCATCCCGCTAAAGCTAAAGCCGGAACAACGGCAACTCGGTGACTGAAACTCTATTTTTTTCCAGATTACTGGAGAATGTCCGTGTACGCCGTGCTGGTTACTGCTACAGGCAGGAATATGCAGTTGCTTTGGAAAGGTAATTTTGCATTTAGACTGTTTAACTGGTAGTGTACTAATTAACAATTAGTCGCCGAAGGCGAGGTGATTACAAGCCTATATTCACTGAGCCGAAGGCGAAGTGAATATTGGCTTGTAATCACCGAGCCTGAGGCGACTAATTGTTTTAGTATAAATTTCCAGGTGTTTACAAACAATAATCCACACAACTTTACAAAAATTCACTTCAAATAAATTTATTTTCGCTATAAATAGTTTGTTTACAAAATTTAAATCTCAGACACGGCTCTGTGTCGCGTTGCGACTAAGCCAGTTTTTTTCCAAATAAAAGCACGTAAAGTTTAATATTTTACCTTGAAATATTTTTAAACCATATTTTGTAGCTTGTTTGCGTTTTTTTTCGGATGCTATCTTCTTTAATTTTGGCAATTTCCTCCTCTGTTACTACGGCAAAACGAGCAGCCATTTTGAAAAAAAAGCTATAGTCACTGACCAGTGACTATCACTTCAGAGACAGTGAATCTTGACCAATCAGAATGCAGAAAAATCAATAGGCACCTGGAAATTTATACTAATATTACATATTTCTTATGGAGACAAAAAGAGATAGTAAAATGATTGTGAAATTGTCAAGCAAGACTCTTGGCTATAGTGTCTTGGTGCTGTAGCTCTTCATAATGATTACGCACTTGGTCATTTGCCACACCTTGAACTATGACCCAAGCTCAATGCCCCCCCCCCCCTACCTGATCTGGCTGGATCCATTACATGGCATTTGGTTGGTTCTCTCCTGTACTTCTACGATTGTTTTTTGGTCTTCTTCCCTCGCCAGAAACAAACCTTGGGCCTTAATTACTTGTCGAGCACGTATATCGTGTATGACTCTACTGTATATAGCTTGGGCGAGTTGGGTAAACCACCTGCGTAATCGATATTAAATAAATCTATAACTATTATTAAATATTGCTCTCATGCAGTAACGGTACTTATTACTCATATAGTGTAACGCGGTATAACTGAAACGTTTTAGGTTTTGGTCTATAGGTGTAATAAAATAGTTTGCTTAGAAGAGAATGTCATGATTTGATATTAGGACTGTTATTGTCCAGCCATTTATTGTGCATCATATGAATATTGGATTCAAATTAGTAAGTTTCGCATATATTAATTCACTATGTGGAGGCTGGCGCTACACTGATATGAAAAGAATGTTTCTGTGGTGTTAATCTTGTATTTAATCACATATTTATGTCTGTCATCTTGCGCGAGTAAACTATACTATTTCCTGACATGTCGCACTATAGATGTTGCATTTCCGCAGCTCGTTACTGGGCACTTGTTTTGCCGTATTAATTAAAATTGAAATAGCCAAACGCGAGTTCAGGATATTGTATTGCCCGGCAATGATATCACAGCCACTGATCTATGTAGACTGCAATTACGAGGTTGCACTGTGCCCAGCGAAGGGCCTGCGGAGGAGGCAGGCCCAGTAAGGTGAGGGCAAAAATTACGCCCACACAGCCCCCGGTACCATAATTACCAGGATGATGGATGCAGGCGTGGGGAGGAGGTGGGATGTACAAAAATTACTGCTGAAAAGATTAATAACTTGCCTCGACAGCTGACTATAAGCGACTAAACGTAAAATGTTTGAGTGCGTCTATATGACAACACCCTGTAAATAATCTAGTTGTTCCATCAGTTAAACTATTTGCCTACAGCTAAAGTTTTATCTTTGCAAAGCAGGTTTCCTCCACACCCTTGGCAGAGTTAATTAATATGATAATAGTGAGCTTAAGCAAGTGACGTTTTTGACAACACGTCATGCCGTCCGTGTTGTCAAAAACGTCACTTGCTTAAGCTCACTAATAATAACAAGATGACAGACATAAAATTCCTATTCGCAAGCAAATATTCTATATTCATTAAAATGTTGTATTGTTTCCAGATATAAGAGTTTATGTCCGAAGACTTGGCCAAAATGGGATCGTGATCCAAAACAAGGTCTTGGTGAGATCTTGAAGGTCAGTCAGCGGAACAGCTATCTTGTATATCGACAACGTAAACTAGTTTGTCATAAAATTAATCCGAAAAGTGAATGAAAATACAATACAAGGGTGCATGTAAGCTGCCACAGTACGTACTTGGATACGCAGTGGCTGTCATGCTGGCATTTTTCTTACGTTCAAAGCATGATTACAAGCTGAATACTACACTTGTAAAAACGCACAAGTTGGAACAAACCTGCATTAGACTTGTAACAATGCTGTTTCAACAACATGGCTGTCAACAGGATGTGTTCGCACTGCTTATTCCCAGCTTGTTGACAAGTTGTCAACGGCTTGTACAATTACTTGCTGCAAAGTTGCTGAGCTCAACAAACTTGTTACAAGTTGTTCCAACAACTTCTTATCGTCCTGCAATTCAACATTTTGTTAACAAGTTCACTGTTGTGAGTGACAATCTTATAGCAACTCGGTGATAAAATAACAACATTGTAATGTTGACAAGCTTGCTACAAGCCTGTTGCGGACACATCTTGTTGACAAGTTGTGAGATTTTTACGTGTGTACCCTAACAACGCCTGCGAGAGTGTCCAGGAATCAGTCTGGCATTCACAGTACGATTTTAGTCGGACCTGTTCTAAACATTTACTCTACACCAATGTAAATCCTTATATGTGCACACGCTTCTTCTTTCTCATCGTCTCAAAAGATAACGGTACGTTTCTGATAAGCCCTGATAAGTTAATGTTAATTGAAATGCCATGTTACCATCGAATGTAAAATTATGAAACCATGTGATCACAGGATGGATTCTGATTGATAAGGGTAATAGAGAAATCGGAATGCACCACACTGTGTGAACCAGGGGTTAGAAAAATGCAAATTCGAGTTTGACCTCTATTGTGACATCTTTAAGAGTCACTTCTTTGTTTCTTTCTATTAATTTCATTTCAATTAAAATATCTGTCGTATTTTTTCTTTATAGTTCCTGAAAATCAAGACATCTGAATATGATTATGGCAGGACGAAACTCTTTATCCGAAATCCTCAAACGGTATTGTGTGCATTTCACTTCTAGGATAATGTCAAAGTTCAGTGTATTCATTTTTGTTTTCCTTTATTGTAGTTATTTGCGTTGGAAGACAGAAGAGAAGAAAAATTAGAGGATCTTGCAGTTATTATACAAAAACGTTATAAAGGCTTTCGAGAACGAAGAAAGGTAAAGTTAATTAGTGAATCCTGATTTGCCTATTTGTTTTTACATTGTTTTTTTTACGTAATTCATTCAGAGTTTATCGTAGTGAGACAATATACAGTACGTTTATTATTGAAACGCTTTTGAACGAGGCGCTATAGTTGGATTCTTAAGATATAATTCCTTAAGATATAACTAAACTATGATGCCTAGTATACTGTATTGTGCTGTGCTGTAACGTATTGCACTTGGCTGCACTTTATTGTACTGTGCTGTCCTGCATGCACCATACATTATAGTGACAGATTCCGTCAGTGACTCTATTATCATGTTATACTATTATAGTTCCTGAAAATGAAGGACAGCCAAATACTACTTAGCAAAACATTTAGAGGATATAAGGTATGTTAATTAACTTTGCGCTGATGTTTTCCTCTTTACAGACTTTTAGCCAGGATCCTAAAAGAGGGCGTCCAATTTTGGTACAACGATACATCTACAGTAAAGGGGGGGGGGGGGGGGGGGGGG
>CACRXK020009196.1:8963-19522 GCA_902702795.2 Paramuricea clavata
ATTTATTTTTATAACAAACCAAAATTGCCCGACTGTTGATCGAATATTGCCCGACTCCCCAACAAAGTGGGGGGGGGGGGGGGGCTACCGCCTGGTACGCCCATGGTACGCCCCGCCTGTTACGCCCATGTGTCCATTAGGCTTTTGCTTCTTGTTTGCAATTGTCGTTTTATCAGTTCTCTTGCAGGTGACTAGAGCATTGTGTGGCCTTTCACCAACTCTCTGAATATTCGGAGTTAGGCCAGTATATGTTGACTTTGGTGAAAATTTTGTTCGCAACGTGCGAAATGCTGAATGCATTAATTTCACACATGTAATTTATTTTCGACGTGCAATCAAAGCGCATATAACTTCAAACGTTCTAGCTTGTAGACGCTTGTAGTTTATGTACAAGTTGTACTCTGATAGGAAAATGTTAAGCTTTCCAAGTTTTTTTAAGTTTGAACTTGATCGTAATTTTTACGAAATTCAGAGATGTAATGGGCTCGTGTCTCGTGTCATAGCTAATTGAATGCATGTACACGCATCTTTTTAAATTATATTGCCAAGAATATTTGGTTTTAAATGGAGGATACGTAAAGGTTGATTGGTTCGCTGCTCTTCTAAAGACTGATTTAGAAAACACGACTCGAACTGAAACAAAAAAATTTATAATGCAAAAAAATGTTTGAATTGTTTGTTGTCCTAGGGGGATCCCCAACAACGTTGTCATTATTCTGAATACAACGTTAAACTAAGATTTTCACGCTATTGGAGCAACGTGGATGCTTGTTGCGACTTTGGAGGAATTACATAATGCACTGGATCGTTTCCTCCGTCTTTAAAAAAAAAACGATTGGAATTCCAATACGAATTTCTAGTGAAAATTGGCCCAAATTCCAATTGGAATCAATTGAAATTCCAATAGGAATTTAAATGTCTCTATTAATTCATTGAAAGTTGGACAGAAACACGGATTCCACATGGAAATTGCCGCAAAATCCAAACTGAATTCCAATTCCAATTATGATTGTACTTGTGCATCAATTTCCGAAACCAAGCACAAACGGCATATGCTTTCAGTATCATGAAAATTATTGGGGGAGGGTGGGGAGCTGAAGACCCCAGCCCGGGTTAATTAAACCATGTAGGTTTATTTCTAGGCTAAGTAGGAAGTTTTATCAGGAATTTTAATTAAAATGTTTTTGGAGTCTGCATGTCAAATGGCGACATTACTTGTCAATCGTCTCCCAGCTGCGCTTCTCAAACTCCAATTGGTCATAGTTAAACTCAGGAGATTCTCATTGGTTGAGTTCTGAGGTTTACAAAGTTCTGATTTTGAATGAAACAAACAAATCACATCATGCACACTCAGAAATTGCCGTCATTTTCAACTTCTTGTTGATTTCATTTTTTCAATTGGTTATTAATCTGCAATACAACAGAAACGTTTTTGTGTCAAAAATTTAGTAGTTTGAAACAGGGCCGGATTAACGTCGCGCGAGGCCCGTGGCAGATTTTTAGTGCGAGGCCCCCTACCCCCTCCCTTCGTTATGAAAACCTTTGAATTCAATGACACACAAAATTGTTAAATAACTGTTTTCAATTTTATACGCAAATCAATTCATTAAATAAATAAATTAGATAAATTCGTCCAGATATAAAGTCTCCTATTTTTTCATTTTTATCCGGCCGATGGTTACATATCAAATGTAGAATAATGAAAACAATTTCTATATATTAAAGGTATTTAAAATACTTATGAGAAGATATTTAAAATACTTATGTCAGCCATAATATGTTACATGGAGTGACTTTATATCTGATAAAACACATCTGGCATTATATAATTGTTCATCCTAATTAGCATGATTATATAATGGTTCACCCTAATCGTATTTTAAGCTATTCAAAACACTCGTTGTCGTGTTTTATCAGGTATAAAACTCTCATAGTCTTTCCTAATGTTCTGATAGATCCTGACAATATATATATACATACACTGCACGAAAAACTGGATTTACCACTATAGGATACACAGAGTAAACTTGAGATAATGCCGCATTTGCTCATATTTAGGCACAAATGCGGCATTATCTACATATTTACTATAGTGGTAATCCAATTTTTCGTGCAGTGATATACATTAACAGGGTTCACTTTCAGAGATTGATTACATCAAGTTACTGTATACACACTCACTTATATATATTACTTATGCTTATATATAGCCTATACTATTTATTTTTACAACGATTGTGATATTACTTTTCCAACTATGTTTATTCGTAACTATAGCCTGAAATTAAGGCCCTATTTTAGAATAGGGCCTGACACAAAACCTGTCTGAACCGTGGGACGCCCACATGTTATTTTTAGACACATGAGTCATACAATATGATTGACAAGTGTTGAGATTTCATTGCACGAAAATGAATACGGAAAATATAAAGATATTCATTTCATGTTGGATTTTTTGTTTTTATACTCTCATGAATTAACATGTCCGCAGAGTGTGAATTTTGCTTTTTAAACTTAAAAATTTAAGGTACTTTTAAGAGTTCAGTTTCTCTATATAATTTAACTGAACAGCAAACAAATATTTAGTCAGTTCTGTACAAGGACTGATTGCAAATAGTTTTGTTCTCTGCGATCTATACTTTCCGCAATTGGAATTAAAGTGGCGTGTCGAGAAAATACGCTAAAGTGATTTGTTTCATCATTAAACGAGGGATCTAAACAAACGGCTTGAATACCAAGCTTTCTCAAGGTCTCAACTTGCTGAACGCGGATGTACAATTTCTAACGGGATAACAACAGCAATAACGAAATTCTTTATCGTACCATGACGAAGGTGATATAGCTCAGAAAACAACGCTGGTTGGACCTGATAAATAAGACTTTGGCCGAAGCCTGTTGGCAGAACGGCAAAGACATCTTGGGCCTTGGCTGTCAACAACAAGCTTTCGAATACATGACTTTTGCTGTTCTTTCAGCGTCGTGTGTCCAAAATTCGTCCAAAGACTTTGATAAAGCCCTTTCAAAATACTTGTGCTTGATATTTTTTTCAGCCATAAAGCATATTAAACAAAAGAAATTCGAAGAAATTCGAAAATACTATTACGATAATCACAGTGGCATTTGATGCATGCGTTTGAACTTGTCACATTGACCGAGCTATTTATAAAATATTGTTTATGTGAGCTTGAAACCAATCAAAATCTTTCATGATGCTGATCAACCAATAGATATCCCGTCCACCAGATAGACGGAAATCCCACGCTTTAGACTATTCTAAATTAGGGCCTAAATTTCAGGTTAATTCGTAACCCATAATGTATCACTAACCTTTCCTTACACAATTTCCCTAGAACTGAGTACCGAAATTAATCCTGGCTCTGATTGTAACTTGCATCCAGCCTTTGCCAGCGCGTCACACCTAACCCTCCCAAATAAGGAGTGTGCCGAATTATAACTTTGTGGACTGAAAACATGATTGGCGTTACAGTCTGTTCGACGAACTTAGAATTATCTGGGGGAATGGTATAATAACTGTTTACAACTTTCATAATTAATGGTACGGCTGCAAGCAGAGCTTGGGCATCCTGTCGCGGCTGCTTTGTATAAACGTTCCTCATTGACTGACGAAAGGTGTTGGTGATGCCTCTTTCGAAGAGTTTTCTATATACGAAATAGAAAACATTTTCCGTGTTTCACTGTTTCTATTCAATTATAGGAACACGCGTGGGTGTTAGGGAAAACAGGAAATAAACGGTGTTTCAAAATGTGTTTTTTTGAGAAATTTGTAATTTAGATCCGTATTTCTGTACAAGCGTAACTTGCTGAAAAATACAGCACTTTACTTAATATGTAAAACAACACCACAAGAAATGTTTGCAAACGTTACTAAACTGCTGTTGCTAGGGCAACGATGACGTTCAGCAAACGGATAATTTAGGCGTGCGGTGTTTCGCACCTACCATAATTTTGAGAAATCTCCAAAAAGTGTTTCAAACGGACAATTTTGTTGGTCCTGATTGTCCGGTATAAACATTACACAGACTGGTTGTTTCCATTCCGTCTCCAAATAAATTAATACATTTTGAAAGGTTATAAAATGCCTATTGCCAACACACATTTCTGAATATCGTATCTGTGCTCCATATATACCGAGTTGTTGTGCCAATTTAGTTTAAAAAGGACCGAACGAAAAAGGTATAAATGAGACTCTGAAAATAGCATTTCTGACAGGGGACTTCAATTTTGCAAATTTTTCCCGACCTTTGCACTTTTTATGCAATCACGTCTCAAGTATATTAGAGATATATAAACGTAAGAAATATTGATCACAAATGGTTCGGCACACTAAAGAAATGCCATTTCAAAGATTCGAAGGTCAATACAATTACCCCTAGATACACGCGTTGCTTCCATATGTAAACACGTAAAGAAAAGAGTCGGTCCCAAAATATTTTACACCCCGCCTTAAAAACTATTTTGGGATGTGCGCCCCTGCGCAGAGATACGCCAAACAGTAAAACTGCAAATGATGTAGCCAGACTGCACATTTAACAAGCAGCTTCGATCATTTCTCTATATTGTATATAGAAGTCTTAAAGAACTATAGTTACAAAAAATATACCGAGTGTATTTTTATTAATAATCATTGTTGAACATTCATCGCTAGCTAATTACACATGATTAATATCGTGCAAATTACACGGCTATGCAGATTTGCATGAACTCTCTCGTATTACCATCCAATAAAAGTTGATCATTTTCATTGAAAAAGTTTGTCATTATTGTATGACGTCCCCTTAATCGAGCCGTTCGCCACGCCCCTGAAGCAAAATTAGTTTTTCAGCAAGTAATAAATTGTCGAAGAATGCTGATCTAGCTAAATTGTAAATTTTCAATTTTTGAAAAACTGAATGTATCAAGCATATTAACTAAATTGGTTTGTTTATGTTTTAAGATAAGCTGCAAGAGGGAAAATGTTCCATGCTTTCAAACAGTAGTAGAAACACGCTTTTCGATCAATCAACGCTCGCGTGCTATAAATGTTATATTATATATATAAATACACGCAGCTTGAAAGAGGAATTCATTTTATCTCAGTCCAATTGCTGTTCCATTTGCCTCAATCCAACGATCACTGGATGTATAGCAACCATTTCCGCTGTAATGAACCTCAGTTAGATAAAAGAAATTACCAGGTATCCTTTCTGCTAAAACCATTCCAGTGTTCCTCCAATCTACCGCAACCCCTTGTGTTTCGTATACGAGATCATGGTTGTGTTGCGTACTCGGATTCTGTTCACGATGGTTGGGAAAGAATGCAAAGAGTCTGCCGGTGGAGAATGTGCGATGATAATTATATTTCACTTCCATATTGTTGGAAAGGAATCCGTCAGTGTAAATCGATGTGCTCAGATATAGATAGTCTCCCATGAACGAATTTGCAGGGCTACCGTAAGTTAAACCAGGCTCTAATAAAGAAAATAAGATTACTGAGTGGAACGTTTTGTGTAGAAGCATGCGAGAATCGGAATTTCTGCCAATATACAATCACTAAATGGTTCATAATCCCAAATTCGTGTTTTCCCTATCACAATTAGTAACTATATATCGTCCCCGTTACCACTTCTATTTCCATTACAACGACAACCACTATTACTATTGTACTAGAAATATATGCGTGCAGAAACCCTCGCTTTACGTTACTGACAAAATCATTATATTATCCGAACATGAAGTATATTGAAAGTAGTAGTTGCGGTAACACGATGATTTTATTAAGACTTTACTTTTCTCTTTATTCAAAAATTTTAATATAATAAAAAAGAGCAATTAATAAAGATACCCTGAAATTATATGCTGCCCCCTTCATTATACGCAACGCCCAGTTTTTAAAGCAATATTATAAAGCAAACAATGCATCAATGTTTAAAACGTGTTCTCTGCCTTTGTTTCGGAAATTTTGGGTTTTTTTTCTCAAAAGGGTTTTAAAATTTACAAAATCTCTCGCAAAAATTAAATATATTTGCAAGAAATGTTCGTTATATCGCTGTCGTTAATATGCAAATTTTAAATTTGACCAATCATTTTTCGCTATTCACGACAGATTTTGAGATCAGTATGGATGTCCACCCACAGAACGGTGAACCATAATTATGCGCCCACGATTATTGATAAACTTTAGGCTTTGCTAATGCGCTCCTTTCTCCGGGTGTAAATAGCCGGCCGGAATTATAGTATATCCTCGTCCCAGCTTTATGCCGAAACGACGCTGCGCACCGTTGACTCCGGTATTATCATGGTTCATAAAAACACTGGATAGGAAACTCATTATTACGCACGTGATGTTTTCAATGATAGCGTTTTAATCCTGTTGAAAATTAAGACATCAATAAATCCAAAATAAATCCACGTTTAGCAACAGTACAGCAAAACATAAGAATTCAACCATGTCATTATTTTTACGAGGGAATATTTAAATATTGTTGAACATTTTCCGGGAACATTTCAAGCACTAGATGCCGAACTACGTGTCACAAATTTCAATTATATCAATAATAATTTTTGTGACGCCAATTTCTTGATTACGAAAGCAAAAACACTAAAACAAAGACAAAGGACTTTGCCCTCGAATACTTTGCGCCATAGCATAAGCAGGTATAAAAGCCACCATTTTTAATGTACTATTTTAACAAAAGAGCAGGAGTGTTTTATTACGTTTAAAGCCACGAGCGCACAGCGCGAGTGGCTTTAGACCTAATAAAACACGACCTGCGAGTTTTTTAAATGGCTTCAAAAACGTTTGCATAATACATAAGTCAAATCTTTATATAAAAATCTTTATATAAAAATCTTTATATAAAAATCTTTAAATAAAAATATTTATATAAAAATCTTTATATAAAAATCTTTATATAGTTTGCATAACAATGGTCTCTTGTTAAAGTGTTCTTTAGCAGGTATAAAGACGTATGCACGTGACTAATTTCTTACTCAAGATTGGATAATTGCTTCATGAATTATTAATGAGTTTTTGAACTCAATATATATACTTGAATATGAAAAATGTAGAAAAATGTAGAAAAATGGAAGATAAACGCAGTAAACATCACGAATTTTTAACAGGTCACGTCTGCTCGTATCAGTTGCATGTTTCCTATTTATTTTTTTAAATATTCATAGTTATCATCATCACCTTTTATTTAATTAATTAGTCCCACAATTACTCGCTTGTCAGTATCGTCGCCAACTACAAATTAGTAGTTCACCAGCTACATTATTATCACTATCATCACTGAATTCTTATTATATTTATTACAATATGTACTTTGACAATTAATATAATAAACACAATCTAACGATGTCAATATTCTTTGAAATATCTCATTTAGAGTCATTCCAAAGTCGCCACAATTCTCATCAATCTCCACCACTATAGGGTGTATAAAAAAACTGAACAGATTTGAAATTGCTCTCAATTTCGCAAAACACCTGTTTGTACCCGGTTTTTATATATATAGCTTCTTTGGATACTTATAATGTAGTATAACGAAAAAAAATTCTCGAACTCAAATTTTGTGAACCTGGAGGGGGTTGTCTTTTCCAACAAACGAAAAATGGCTCGCGCACAAAATTTAAAAGATGTAATCATATTTTGAGTTAATAGATGGAAAATTGGTTGCGTTTTTAATTACTGTACCAAATTTCAGACAATTTGGTTTAGTTAATTAATGCCTTTACCTAATTTGCATATTGCAGACAGGCGATAAATTAGGCAAAGGCATTAATTAAGCTCGCAGATAGCAAAATATGACATATAACTCAAAATATGATTACATTTTGTGCGCGAGCCATTTTTAGTTTGTTAGAAAAGACACATTCCCCTGGTTCACAAAATTTGAGTTCGAGAAATTTTTTCATTATTCTACATTATAAGTACCCAAAGAAGCTATATATATATATATATATATATATATATAAAACGGATACAAATAGGTTTTTTTCGAAATTGAGAGCAATTTCAAATCTGTTCAGTTTTTTTTACACCCTGTATAATTACTCTCATAACATTAATTCCAAGGTAATATTCAACCTTCCCCAACGCAATCCTTATATATATATACCATGAAAACGGCCACAATGTAAGCTACTTTAAACCAGTAATATGTGTTACCCAAGTAAAGTGTTTGTTAGTATTTTAATTAACAACACCGATGTTGCAAACTTATACCGCCATTAACACCACAACCACCATCATCAATCGTTATACCATAAAAATAGTCACAATGTAAACTACTGGGAAACCAATAATTTGCTAAATAAACACACGTACAAACGTATACTGCCTCTACAACGACCATCACAAAGCACTACCCATTTTGCACACCCCTATAGCAACCCATTTCATTTCCATGCAAATTGGTCGTCAGCACTAACTTAACTCATTAGCAATGTAGTTTTCAAAACAATATTTACACAAACTAACCTGAGTTTGTATTCTGCAAGACTACCAAAGGCGTTTCCGATTGCTCTTTCAGTTGTTGGATGTGGGTGTAGGTCTGACTTCCATCTTTCTTTTGAATGTACAGAAGAACTTCAGAGTGGTTTGTGAAAAGTTGTGATACAAGGTTTGGTAGGGTTCCGTTCTTGACAGCCGACTTGGGAATAAAGGTGAAACCTCCACCATGAAGAACCATTTCACAGTACACTGTTACCAGTTTGTTGTCGACAGAGATATTATAAAGTCCATTTGTAGCCCCTGCTGATTTTGTCAGAATATCTTGACAGGAAATTGGTGGTAAGGACATTTTTTGTAACGGTTTCTAAATATAAAAAATGTTTCGAATTTTAGAAATACTTGGCGTAAATCCTAATAAACTTCCTCCACACAAGTAAGCTTTTCTACATACACTCTATCGTGTGACTAATGGTGTAACCATTGTACCTTGTTTTGAATTCCCCTTCTGTGTGTCCTACATAGGTCTTTTCCTCTTTGGTATCGTTTCTAGTCACAGTTGCTTAATAAACAATGCTGCTTGTTAAGCATTGTCTGGAGAGAGGACAGGAATCTTTTTTACGGCAATTGCATTCACTACTCCTTTCCAGTCGTTTGATTCTTACTAGTTGTTTTAGTATTGTTTGTTTGTTCAATATTAATTGTATGAATGGACCAAGTGATGGCTCTTCCTACGAAAGCTGTCCCATACGCATGCAAGTGAAAATCTTCTCGGCGAAGTGCGTGCACCAGAAACAAATTTTAGCTAGATTTTGCGCTCTTTCTTCGAAAACTTTTTCGAAATATCGATTGCAATATCCTTGGAAATATAGGCTATAAATAATATGACGCCATGCACAACTTTCTTAAGGATTCTGTTTTCTCCTAGCTCCAGCTCAAGTTATAGTAGAAATATTAAGAGGTTGTCATGCATGATCGCCTAAACATGTCTCTGCATAGATAACCCAATTTCTAATGCTAGAAAAGCCATTTGTTTAAAGCGGAGTGAAACGGGAAGCATGACAATGTCCGATACGATTCATATCAATGTCTGGTTTATAAGTAGATGAAAAGCACGTTCTCTATGACCATTATATATATTTTTAACACGCAACCACGCCACCTTTTATAAGTAGATCATGCAGTATCGAATACTTTTCGTGTTCTTCATACCTTTTTGATTATATAAAGATGGTTGAACTCAGGGTTATGTACACTTCCATCAGCATCAGATGTGTCTTGCAACGTTTCACTGTTGAGCTCACATAGACCTTTACCGATTCCAGACGTTTTATAATTTACTGACAAGCATGATCCAACTCGAACGCAATGCCTGCCACAATCTGATTCGGTTTCTGCCTGTTTGGTTTGGATGACATGATTCGCTAAGTAAGTGTGCTTCCTTTTGCGAATGATAGCTTGCTCAATCGAGCAATCGCCTGGTTGTGTTATTTGCGAGATAAAAATTAACGCGCAAATGCTTAATAAGACAGCCATTGTAAGACTAATGATCAAAGCCTTTAGACGCACGGTCTTAAATTGCAAGTTATTAACAGCAGCATTTACATATGAAAGGCATGGATTGTTTAAAAAATGGTTAGGAAACAGGTGCATGCATGATGCCTGCGGAAGTGATCTGTTAAAAATTCGCGGTGCTACGAATGCTTTTATCAATACAAAAATTAAATGCGCAAAAAAAGAAATAAAACAAACTGGAGTACTGCCCGACTTTAAGGCACATGCAGTGCTATAGTCTTTCCTATCCTAATGAATTTGCGGCTAGCTATATATACAGGGTGTATAAAAAAAAACTGAACAGATTTAAAATTGCTCTCAATTTCGCAAAACAGTTATTTGTAGTTGGTTTTTTATATATATAGCTTCTTTGGGTACTTATAATGTAAAATAATGAAAAAAATTTCTCGAACTTAAATTTTGTGAACCAGGGGGGAGTGTCTTTTCCAACAAATTAAAAATGGCTCGCGCACAAAATTTAAAAGCTTCAATCATATTTTGAGTTAACAGATGGAAAATTTGTCGGGATTTTAATTACTGTACAAAATTTCAG
>CACRXK020009197.1:0-19155 GCA_902702795.2 Paramuricea clavata
ATCGTCATTTGATCGTTCGTAGTTCTGAATTAGGGCATGCTGTCACAACGGAATTGTGAAGCTCTTCTAACTTCTGCAACGTTCTGAAATCTTGTTAAGAACACCCAAACTCTTTTGCCGTTTCTTAATCTTGGCAAGTTCATGGAGTAAACTGAGAATTATATGAAACACAATCAAACCATACAACTCCATAAGACATAACAATTAAGCAACTCCCCAGAGACATGCAACATTTTTGGAACAAAACGTAACAAAATAGTAGCGTTGATACGGTGATGTGTATTTGCAAAAAGCAATATTATTTCCTTCAATAAAGAATATTCATCCTGCTCTAACCGAGAAATAATCTACTCAGTCTGTTTGAACCCATTAAAAACATAAAAAAATTAGGCTATTTAAGAATACGAAAAATTTAAGCGCCTGCCTTCCATGGTCAGTCTTTCATGTACATTTAAGTTTGCAAAGACCTAATATTAAATACTTGCATAATTTCGAACGTTCATATTTCAGGAAACAATGAGCTAAGACTTACATGTAAGATGTCTAAATCTACGCCATATCCCTTACAAACCTTAACGATAATTCGCTGAAATACAAGTTAGCCTAATATGTCATTAAGCAAACAAACGCTGGAGTTAATATTTGATATGCCGATTTTCGCTAATTTTAGACACATTCCAAAATATGCTCCCCATTTTTAACATTAATATCTCCGTGAATTTTTAAGTTAAATACAACTGTAATATATCAAAATCTAAGTTAGTCCTTCCTCTATTTAATGCAAGTTATTTCTCTTTAAAAACTTTACTTGTTTAGAAGTTATTACGAATCAAACAGGAGTACTTTTTTTTGGGCCACCCGGTATTACAATTAGGTTTATTCAATTCAATATCATATCTCGTTTTAGCCATGCAAAAGTTGCCAAAAGAAAGGTTTTGATATATGCGATAAATAATATTAAACTTTATTTCAAGATTGTTTTTCTAATTATAAGAATATTATTCTAGGATGGAAAAATGTTATTCTTAAAATAAGAAAAAAATTCTCTCAAATATTCTTGCCCAGTTATATTTTCTTATTTTAAGATTTTTGTTCTTAAAACTAGATTTTTTTTCTTGAAATATTTCTTGATAAGAAATATTTACTTAAAATAAGAAAAATAATCTAAAAAACAAGAATATTATTCTAGACTAGAATTTGATTTTTTGCAGTGCAGTCGAGCTTGGGGTTCTCAAACAACACTGGTTCCATTGTGAACTGTGCATTGTGATTGTGCAAACAGAAGTTACAGAACAAAATGCTTCCATTAACTTTGTGTATCAAGTACTTGATAAATACTAAATTTTCGTAGATTACATTCTAAATTAGACTCTTCAAATTGTCAAGTACAATGTATAAAATTGCGTTGATGCAAACAGATAGGTGGAGGGCGACAATTTACACAATAATCTTGTAACATCTGCGTACACAATATATATTAATTTCCATAGTCGTGAATGTGACTGATAATCCGAGTCTTGAACTTTATCATTCAATTCGTTTCAAATGTATTTAATCCTTCAAATATCCATGTAGTTAGTTTCCAGCAGTCTTGAATTTGTCCATATCATAATTTAAGAAAAAATTTACATGTAAATATCTGATTTCTACCATAATTTAATACCAGTTTATAATAATTGCCACTCTTCGCGCCAGCCATTGTTTATTGTTAACCCGCATTTCCTTCCCACCCGCAACATTCCTTTAGAGCAAAAGAGCCAATCACAATCAACTGCTCAACAGCCTGAACCAGGGCCACTGTGAGGGCCGCCCGAGCTTGGGCCTGGGGACGAGGATGGAAAATTGAGTAATATAGTGAAATATCAACCTCGTTCCCAGGGCTTCAGTATGAGGACGAGGCGAGACACGAGGAAGCCCTGGTCTGGGCCAGTCAATTTTGCATTCTGATTGGCTAACACCATATTGTTTAAAAATAACTGAACTTGACAGTTGACAATAACAATTCAACATTTGTATTTTTATGATTCTTGTGTGTACGAGTATCTTTTGCAAAATAATCTTTCAAAGTAAGACGTTTTCCCGACTGCATGATTTACTTTCGCCTCGGCCGGTTACAAAACTCAAAAGCCGTGGCGAAGTGAGCTGCGATGTTTCCTGACAAAACAAGAATTGTCTACTATTATTTCTATCCTGTAGTTTTCCTTGTACAGTATTTATTAGTGCAGATACTATGTCTGATGAAATACTACGCGTATTGCATTGTGGTAATATTTTAATTTACAATATTCTGTACTGACAAATAAAAGCAAGACAAACAATTAAATGAAATTACTAAATTAATTTAGGCCCTGTTTACTTAATAGCTCTACGCCTAGGCCGATGTAGTCTCTACAAGATTCGCAAGCCACCCAGTTTTACCCCGAATACTTGAAAATTGAGACTATACGATAAAATAAAACAAAGATTGTGAAGGGGATAAAATTTGTAGACAAGCGCAATTTGCTGCTGAACGGCAAGTGCTGGTGTCCGGCGAAGCAAGCGAATCCGTATATTCCTGTACAGCGTAAACAGGTTACGCGAGGTTTTATATTTGTGTTTATTTAAATTGAACTAAGTCAGATCTATAAGAGCATATTTAAACTAAATATTAATTATAGCAATAGCCATATTGTTCAAGACGAGAGAAAGGAAATTTCGTGTGAATCACCACTTGCATGGAGACGCCTAGATGCGGCTTGAATGCACTTTGCCTGTAGTTGAAAATCTCCAGAAATATCGGTATATCTTAGAAAACATAGACGGGATCTTCAGAGATTTCAGCTGATTCGTGCCAAACTTCGCTCTACACATACATAATATCGATTGAGAAGTCTTTTGGCTATTTATTTGTTTCGAAGACTTGTATATTTCATTAAAGAATATCTCGCCAGATGTCAAATACTGCCATTTTTGTCGTCACGTGACCGGCCCAGACCAGGGCTTCCTCGTGTCTCGCCTCGTCCTCACACTGAAGCCCTGGGAACGAGGTTGGTGAAATATATGATATTGCTTGACCTCTCCAAGTTCATAAATCGCTATATTGACTAAAACTATCGTTAGGAATTAGGAGATATTAGGAGATATAGGCCAGAATCATGGGCTCAGGACGCAATAAATGGCATTTCCGGGGGGGCATGCCCCCGGACCCCCCTAGTTATGCGAGACCTAGGAATATAATACGGTCACATTTTAAGCTAGATCCGCCCCTGGTTTCGGTTTATGTAATGTTTTGACGGGACTTGACCCCCCGTTCGAAAGGCTATTTTGTGAGTATTACAATGGTTGGTTTAGTTAATGCTTTTGCCTAATTTGCATATGTCGGCAATATGTAAATTCGGTAAAGGCATAAATTAAGCATGCGAAACCCTGATTTTTTAATCGCTAATTATATTAATTTATTCGTTTTCTGTAATAATTTGAACTTGAAAATGAGGTCAAGATGACTTCGAAACATCGTTCTTTAATAAATTTGTTATCGCTATCATATTTGTCTAAATCTTTATCAAAAAGTTTATTGATAAAAATTTATTTTCTTTCGTTAAAATAACTTTTAAACTATTTTAGGCATTCACATCTTATCCCATAATGTTCTAAATAAATTTTTCAACAGTACTTCATAATTAAAAGTGTCAAAAGTCTTTGAAAGAACTTTCGAAATTTTGTCAGTTAATTCAATAATTGTATGCTCCGCTCATCTATAAGATATTATTCTTTTCTACAAGTCTGTTTATTCTTTTATACATAATTTTTTAGTCATTTATTAGAGAAACATGTTAGCACTGAAATTGGCCTATAGTTTTCAAATATGAAGTTTTCATCCGCTTTGGAAACAGGTGTAACAACAACTATCTAGAGTTGGGAATAAATCCCGTCATGAAAGTTAAATTAAATATATGCCTGAGAGCTTTACTGATTTCCATGCTAGTTGCTTTTAGTATTGTTGCGGTAATTTCATCATACCTTCGGCTTTTGTTGTTTTAAAGTTTTCTATTTTCATTTTCATTTCATATTCAGTGATAGGTTCAGCAAACATACTTTCAATATAGTTACCATTTAGATAATTCTCAAATCAAACTTCAGAATTGCTAGTAGCGAGAAAAGAGAAACACTCAGAGTCGTCTTGAGCTGGTAGCGTTAGACGTGTTACAAAGTCGAGAACAAAACACAGCTTTCGTAACTTTCGTGGCAATTAGAGGGCATAAGTGCTTTCAAGAAGCATTTTCCTTAGCGAAGGCCGAGGAAAGATTAACGGGTACCCGGACATTTTGCCGAAAGACATTTTGCCGAAAGACACTTTGCCGAAAGACATTTTGCCGAACGGACATTTTGCCGACGGTCATTTTGCCGAACGGACGTTTTGCCGAACGGACATTTTTCCGAACGGACATTTTGCCGAACGGACAGTTTGCCGAAAGGACAACTTGCCGAAAATAAAGATGTTATTTCGTCAAAATGTTTGGGACTGTGACTCAATTCTCAACTGTCTAATTCTCAACCATTGTGTAAAATAACCATTATATGGTCATTAGCAGTGCATAATGGTCATTAGCAGTGTATAATGGTCGTTAGCAGTGCATAAGCATATTGACTATTGGTAGTTGTTTGTGCAGCGGATGACTCATTTGTTAGGAACGTGTTTTGACGTCAGATCGTAAACAAACAAGCGTATATCAAGACGACGTAAGCGAATTTCATTTCGAAAATCATTGAATACATTCACAGTTCTCGGGGAAATCGCATCCATGAATGATGTTGAATGATGTTCTTCTTTATATCGCGAATTTTCGGTAAACTTGTCAAAAACTTGAAAGAATATAAAACGAAACTATACTTCACTATCAAAGTTTCTGTCAACAAAATCAACAATTAATGACTTTAATCACAGAAACTTTGACCGTGTAAGCGAACATTTAAAGTTCAGAAGATATCTCTATTTTCGGCAAAATGTCCGTTCGTCAAATTGTCCGTTCGGCAAAATGTCCATTCGGCAAAATGTCCGTTCGGCAAAACGTCCGTTCGGCAAAACGCCCGTCGGCAAAATGTCCGTTCGGCAAAATGTCTTTCGGCAAAATGTCTTTCGGCAAAGTGTCTTTCGGCAAAATGTCCGGCCACCGATTAACGCGTTAAAAAAAAAACTCGCATTCAAATTTTAATCGAGTTTCAAGGTGCTTTAATTGTTTTAAACATATTTAATGCGAAAAAAAAAGATTCGCGCGTTTGCTCCAAGAGCAAGATGCTCATCTAGGGGGCTTACGCTAATAATTGTAATATAGTACTCCTTCGATGCATAAACACATGTCTAGCTTCTATCTTACAAGTGCGCATGCTCCTAAGGCATGATGTAACTATTACGTCATTACATCCCTTTAAACCTTTAGTTTTTTGCATTCACTATAACTGTTTGTGATTAACTAATATCAACCTGAAAGTTCCTATAATGTCTTATTTTAAAGTTCATTTATGATGACTTCTTAGACAATTAAAGTTCATTATAAATGTTTTACTTATCTGACTGTTTATAGCCAAAGTAGGCTGGTGGTTTTGTTTTCCTTTTCGGGCGTTCATTGGTGTTCTGCTTGCTCGGCTGTTCTTCTTTATCTGCTGGGTTATCTGTTTCACCTTTCTTTTCTTTAAACTTTTTAAAATGTGACGAGTTCCGAGTGACTTGGCGATTGTCATTTGACGCTGTAATCATTGATCCTTTCTTCTTAACAATTTGGTATTTCTGATGTTCATAAGGGGTCTGCAATTTACCTTTCTTTGAGTTTCTCAGCAGGACTGCATCACCGACTTTGAATTCAGAGGATTTGGCTTTGTTTCGTTGTCAAAGTGGACCTTGTTCTTTTGTCTTGACTTACACGATGCATCAAGTGCTTGTTGATGGTTTGGGTCAGCTGGTGCTACAGTTTGTGACTGGGGTAACTTGACATTTATGGCACGATTGAATAGCAAGGTTGCAGGAGCCTGGTGGGTTACACTATGGGGCGTAGCTCGGTAGTTTCTGAGGAAGGTAAACAGGTTTTGTTTCCAAGACCTGCCTTCAACTTTGGCAGTTCTAGCTGTTTTCTTTAATGTTCTCATAAATCGTTCGGCTTCTCCGTTTGCCTGAGGCCAATAGGGCGTTATACGCTGATGTTGGAAACCAAGATAATTAGCAAACTGTTTGAATTCTGTACTATTAAATGGGGCGCCATTGTCCGATTTAACTGTTCTGGGAATTCCGTGAGTAGCAAAGATTTTGTCAAGACAGGGAATAACAGTTGTATGGGCTATTGTTCTAATAATATCTACTTCGGGGTATCGTGAGTAGTCATCAATCAGTACAAGTAAGTACTCACCACTGGGAAACGGGCCGCAAAAATCAATTGATACACTTTCCCATGGATTCTTGCTAGCTTCAGGCATACGTAATGGTTCAATGTTGCTTGTGTTTGTTGTGACTTGGCAAGCTAAGCAGCAGCTAACCTTTTCTTCCACTTGTTTATCAATGGTCGGAAACCAGACCTTCTCACGTAAGAGTTGTTTTGTCCGTGATATGCCTTGATGGCCTTCGTGTGCGAGGTCTATCACATGGTTTTGAAGTTTACTTGGTATGACTATACGGGTACCACGTAGGAGGAGACTTTGATCACTGTTAACTGACAGTTCGTTTTGGATGTGAAAAAAACATTCTACCGACTTGCGATCAACACGAGGTTGGAGTTTCGCATTATGCCACTGTTTGGTTTGAATTGCTTGAATGACAGCTTGAACTGTGGTATCAGCTTTTGTGGCTTCTTTGATTTCTTCCAGCGTAAGGGCCTTGGGAACAGCATGCATTGAAACGAAATTAACATATTCTTCAGCGCATCTCTCCTCATGGCTGGTAGGTGATGATGGCAACGGATGGCGGGACATAAAGTCGGCTGGATTGTCAGAACCAGGTTGATACTGAACATTGAAACGATATGGTTGTACCTTTAATAACCATCGTTCAATACGAGCAGGTGGTTTGCTTTGTGGGTCGTTGAAAAGACGTTCCAGTGGCTTGTGATCAGTAATAACAGAGAATTGGGTACCATATAAATATAGATGAAATTTATGACATGACCAGACAATAGCCAGAGCTTCTCGCTCAATTTGTGAATAGCGAGTCTCTACAGGAGTTAATACCCGACTGGCATAACTGACAATACGTGGCGAAGCACTGTGATCTCTAGTGGTAGGATATTGGACAAGTATAGCACCAAGACCAACTGGACTTGCATCTACAAGAACTTCAATTTTGTGCGAGGGATTATAATAAGCCATTGTTGTTTCACTGGTTAACACGGATTTGATACTGTCCATAGCATGTTGTTCAGTACTGGTCCATTTCCACTTGACATGCTGTTTTGTCAGGTCTCGTAATGGTTTAGCTAGTGTCGCAAGGTTTGGGATGAATCGGGCACAAAAGTTGACCATACCTAGAAAACTTCGGACTTCGTTTGGATTGGATGGAGGTTGGGAGTTGCGTATAGCTTCCACTTTGCGAGGGTCAGGTGAAATGCCCTGCGATGAGAATACATATCCAAAATATTCAACGCTGGTTTTGTTGAATTCACACTTCAGCTTATTTAATGTTAGGTTACGAGACTGAAGACGTTCCAATACAGATTTAAGGTTGTTGTCATGTTCTTTTTGGTTGGATCCATAGACTAAGATGTCATCACTGATGTTAATACAGCCGTTGAGACCTTCAAGAGTTTCTCGAATAGTATTTTGGAAAATTTCAGCTGCAGAGGTTACTTCGAAATTAAGGCGCTTATATCTCCTCAGGCCGACATGGGTGCTAAACGTGGTAATATAGCGTGATTCTTCTGAGAGTTCAAGTTGGTGATAACCTTGATTGAGGTCAAGCTTTGAAAATACTTTAGCGTCATTTAGATCTGCTATGACGTCATCTATGGTGGGGGTTATGTGACGTTCTCGCTGGATTGCCTTGTTGACAGCCCGCATATCCACACAAATTCTAACATCGTTTGGACTTTTGGGTTTCGGCACAACAACGATTGGAGAAACCCAGGGCGTTGGACCTTCTGTTTTCTCGATGATGTCATCCTTTTCCATCTCTTCAAGCTTTTTCTCCACCTGTTTCCGTAGATGGAATGGTATCCGCCGATGGGTTTGAGCAACGGGTGGAATTGATTCGTCAATATGTAGCTTCACCTTATGATCTTTTAATTTTCCAACGCCATTGAATAATTCCTCAGGTATTGCAACATTGCAGGATACAGTTGTGTTCTTAGCAGTGTCCACAGCGTTAGTAATTGCAATCAAACCAAGATGCTTTGCAGTATTGTAGGATAACAAAGAACCTCCAAGGCGACCGTTGTTGCTAACGACAAAAAACTCGGCAGCATCAATTCGTTTCCGCGATTCTACAGTAGCAGTAAACTTTCCAAGGACACGGAGGGGTTTATCGGACTTGTAGGGGTAGATGTTGATAGAACTGTGTTGCAATGTTATTTCCGGTTTGAGGGCTTCAAAATCCTTTTCTTCGAGTAAATTAACTGTCGCTCCAGTGTCAATAATGAATTTAACTTTGGCTAGGTTTTGAATCCGTAAGTTAACCATTGGATGTTTGGTATTTTCGTCTGTATCTTGCACCATAAACGTATATTCATCCGACTCGGAGTGTTCACTGGTATTGTCACTTGCGATTTCTTCGTTTACATATTTAACCGTCTGACGTTTGTCACTTTCATGGTGGCGATGTTGTTGTTTTTGTGGAGATAAACGGCATGCGACGGCAAAGTGATTCAATTTCCCGCAAAGTCGACACGTTTTCCCTTTTGCTGGACATACGCCAGGATGAGGATAGGGTTTGCTGCAAAAATAACATAGTTTCGTTGATTCTTGTCTTGGTCCTTGACGTTGTGAGTTGAAGTTCTTCGAAAAGTAATTTCGTGTTGCAGCAGTTTTCATCTGGTTGACTGATTCTGTGTTGTTATTTTCCATTTCCTGAGCTTGTTGGTGTGATAGTTCGTAGGCTCGGCCTTGATCTAAAAGTTGTTGGAGAGTCATTTCAGTACGAAGGGCTTTTCGTCGAAGCTGTTGGGACGTGCACGTTTGGACAATTTGTGTTTTAATTTCGCGATCCATGTCTGCAAATTCACACGTGGAAGCAAGGTGTCGAAGGCGAGTGTGGTAAGAATCGAGCTTTTCGTCATGGCGTTGGCTAGCTTGGCGAAATTTGTAGATTTCATACTCCGTATTCTTTTTAGGCTCGAAATAAGTTGTAAGTGATTTCACAGCGGTGTCAAAATCATCCTCAGAACCTTTCTGTTCGGCGGTAAATGTGTCAAAGATATCGTAAACTTGTGATCCAGCCAAGTGTATAAGTAAAGCACGTTTCCGTTTCTTTGCCGATATATCCATAGCGACCATAAGATTGTTAAAACGTTGCAACCATTTTTTCCAGCGAGTGGCAATAGAAGAACTTGAAGTGTCGTTCCCATAAACTATAAATGGTTCGAAATCGGGTATGGCTTTTGCCATATTTTATTATTATTTTTGTCCTCGTCGCCAAATGTAATATAGTACTCCTTCGATGCATAAACACATGTCTAGCTTCTATCTTACAAGTGCGCATGCTCCTAAGGCATGATGTAACTATTACGTCATTACAATAATATATGAAGATATAAATTACAGTAAAAAGTTACAACAACACAATACACAAGGGATAATAATTAAGCAAAGTGTCAAACATTCGACTACGTAATAACTAGGGTCATAAAGAAAGTACATACTGTAGGTTAGATGCATAAAGAACGCATATTGAGAAACAGACGAAAAGGTATGAAAGGCAGTAAATACAGTTTAATATATTTGCAATTTGTATGAATAGTATACAAAAACAGCCAAAATAAGATACACAGGAACTTGAAATCACATATCAATAATCATGATCAATTAGAATCGAGAGGATTCCTTGATATAATTTTGAACATTTTGAAAAAGATACATATTTTCATTAAATGTTATTTCACTTGACCCACAAAGAAGCAAATTAGTCTTTTGATTATCTGAGCTGTGATTCCAACGATCCCCTAAAAATTGTGCAGCAACCGAGAGTAAAGCCCGTTCTCCACTAGGCGAATTTATTCGCGCGAACAGATAAAAAGTAGGAAGCGATCCTACTTTTTCGCCGCGAATTTTTTCGCCGACCAATCACGTTGCCGGATTTCGGTTTTCGCATCGCGTCGCGCGAACAAATTCGCGTAGTGGAGAACGGGCTTAAGGGAGGTCGTAGAGCAGCTTATCGAGGACAACATAATAAATAATGAAAGGACTGATTCACAAGGATCACCACACACGCAAGATGAAGAATCGATACTATTAATTTAAAAAAGATGATAGTTTAAAGTGCAACAGTTTAACTGAAGACGAGTATGTACTATAGACGAGTATCTGTCAATGGCCACATTCAAACGACTGGTATTCTGCCTTAAATAATATAAATTGTTTAAAGTATTTTTGAATATCCCCAACGAGGCAGTATCTCGGACATCAGGATCAAGATTATTCCACGACTTGACCGTTGATGGCAAAAAAAGATTTTTAAACCTTTCCGTTCGAGTGGGAAATAATGAAAAATTATTAGCTGATCTCAAAATTCTACTCGATCGTTGTATAACTGTTCGAAGTAAGACATTATGTAAATATAAAGGAGTTGAATTCTAAACGATCTTAAAAAATAAGATAAGTTTATGAACTAATCTTCTATTTTGCAAAGTAACCCAGTTAAGCTCATTTAGCAACGCCTGTCTGCCAGTCCCCCTCATCGCACCAGTGATCAGAATAGCGGCTTCATACTGTAAATACTAGAGCAGCTCGGCTTCGTTAGCATGGCAACAATCCCTATATAATTTAACTAGAGTATCTCTATGAATTTTGAATTTAAGGCCCTTCAAAAGGTTCGACCGTTTAGAGGCTTTCTCATATATTTTAAGAATATGGGCTTTCCATGAAAGATTTGAGGTAAGAGTGACACCCGAATAAGTGTGTTTCGAGACTTCTTTTATTTGAATGTTATGTTATTGTAAAATAGTGGAGGATGATAGGGCTTAATACGTTTAATGGAAAAGGTAATAGACTCAGGTTTTTAAGCATTAATAGTGACTAAGCAATCGCGTGGCAAGGACTCAATCTCTTCAAGATCCCGGTTAAGAGATATAGACGAACTATGGGGATCACTAACAATTTGAAATAGGGACGAGTCATCAGGAAAAAGAAAACAGTTACTTTGAAGATGCGTTGTAATATCGTTATTATATAATAGAAAAAGTAAAGGATCTAATACAGATCCTTGAGGAACACTTACTTCGAGGTGCTAATTGCGTTCCAGATTGTGAAGGGAGATGGAAAACTGCTGCAGTAACGCTTATGGGACATCATGGAATTATGATTTCAGCATTTGCCACGGCAATCTACACGATTCTGGAGAAGGGGAGGGCAAAATATCAGAATATTTATATTTACGGACCAGCAAACACGGGGAAACCTTCATTTTGTCACTTCTGAAAGCAATTTACAATGCGTTTTGCAATCCTGCAACTGGTTCATTCGCTTGGATCGGAGTCGATGAAGCAGAAATAATTTTTCTCAACAATTTCAGTTGGGATCCAAAGATTATTTCCTGGGCTGATTTCCTTCCAGCTCTTGAAGGAGATATTGTTCAATATTTGCCAGCCCCTAAGAACGTATGTCCACGAGACATTGAACTTAAAGCTGATCTTCCGTTCTTTATCACAGCAGACGCACCGATCGTGCAAGGGACCGAGCTAATACGGACATGATGAACGTGAGGTGGCATTTCTTTTACTTCTGGAAGCAAATTCCTCGCTCAGAGCAACAGAGATTGATACAATTGCCTGGCTAAGTTTGTTTTAGATAACAAGTTATAATTAAATCGCATTATAAGTCATTGATGTAATAAGTACTTACAACTATGTTTCACGCCCAGATATGCATAACATAACGTCATAGATCCATACATGCATCACTCCATCAAAAAATTCATTGTAAATCTATTAAATTTTCCTAAAGAATTCGGTGAGATAGTCAAGGAATTTAAGCTAGGTTTGTGGAGTACTGATCTTAATTTAGCAATAATAACCTAAATAAGATTTTAAAAGGAATAAATGCATTTACTTAAGTAATGCAAACCACTTTGTTAATCCGAAAACAAAAATTTTTGCATCCTTGGCAAATAATTAGGAAATATCAAGGAAACACTGTTCGTAATTTTGCGTCGCTGCACCATTGGAGTCACCTTGTGAAGACGTATAATTGTACTTTGCATTTAATCTACTTGTTGACAGCAAGCTAATTGCCTATTTGCGCAAGTGGCTACACCTATTTTGATCAATACTGCCCTTATACTTTATACTTTATACTTTATTTAGAAATGGTAAATACATTGCAACCATGAGCTGAATTGCGTATTATACTTACAATTAAAAATTATTAAAAATTAGAGTTTTGAAATATATCAAAGTATTATAATTAATTAACTAAATTGTCAAAAGTGTCTGTTTATAATAAGCATGCAAAAGTTATTAAGAATATAAAATAGGTAAATGAAAAGTAAAATCTATTCAGTTTTGCTACTCGATGCCATAATAAAACTATTACTAAACCGATTGGTTTTACAAACTGGAATGTCAAAAGATCTAATAGATCTCAGGTCGTGGATGGAGTTATGCCTTGGCGGCAAGAGGTAATGTAGACTGTGATTAGAATCTTTGATAATTGCATTAAACAATTTCTTGCAGCTGCTTTGATGGTGAGTGGAAAGATGTTCAATTCCACTGAGATTTAAAGCTTCCTCATATTTCAAATGGGGATAAATAATTCCAAATACGCATTTCTGGACTCGTTCCAAATCTTGACTTAAATACTTGGGTAGGCTGTAGTGGAAAACCGGGACAGCATAGTCCAACACAGATCTTATACAGGTTATGTAAAATGTGATTAGTTCTTGTATTGGGATTTTGCTCTCTTAAGTTGAATAAGGAAATATATCCTTTTGGAGGCTTTCTTGACTAATTCAGTGATATGTTTATTCCACGTAAGGTTGTTGCTAATGTTAAGACCTAGCACTTTAAAATCGGATACAACTTCTATGATTTGATTCTCAATTGAAATTGGGTTAAGCTCGGGTTGATTCCGTGCAAAAGAAATTCGTATCTCCTTACATTTATCAGCATTTAATTGCATTCTATTGATATTGGACCAATCTAAAATTTCATTTGCAATCAGTTGAGCTTCACTGTGCTCGCCTTGCAATACAACTTCCGACGCCGTGGTATCGTCAACGTATTTCCATAAGTTCTCACTGTGTTTCTTCAAATCATTAATCATTATTAAGAAGAGCCAAGGGCCTAATTTGGTTCCTTGAGGAACACCAGCCGGTACTTGGCCCCATTCAGAAAGGCAACTATTTGACAGCTTAACCCTTTGATATCTATCCGATAAAAAGTCGATAATCCAGTTGATGATACTAGTTGGTAAATCTAAAGCACCTAACCTGATCCTTAGGATACTATGATCGATGAAATCGAATTCCTTTTTATAGTCAAATAGAAACACTCGGATAGTTGCTCCTGTTCCGTCCAGCATTGAGGTCCAGTGATGTAACATGTCTATTAAAGCAAAAATGGTTGAAGAATTAGGAATAGAACCAAATTGATTTGAGTCGATGGATTTTAGAACCGCAGGTTTAATATATCTAGTTACCACACATTCTTCAGCTACTTTGGATATGCTCGGGGTCAGTGAGATAGGTCTGAGATCTTTTTCTAAGATTTGAACTGTCTTAGATTTAGGTATAGGTAAAACATTGGCTAGTTTCCACATCGATGGAAGTCGTTGTTGCTTGAAGGAAGCATTTAAGATGGTACTAATTGGGAACGCTAATATAGCTGCATAATCACGAAGAAGCCAATTTGATATTTCATCAGGACCACAAGTTTTTGTAGGGTTCAGCTTTGATAGATATGAATACACTGTTTCTTCAGTGGCTACTAAAAACTCAGGGTTGTTAACTTCTAGCTCGAAAGGAAGAAGGGGCTGGGCAGTTTATATACAGATAAGGGATCCAAGAAAACTTCATTGATCTTGTTAGCTAATTCTTGCTCAGATAGTTGTTCGAGGTTTTCAATATCTATTATATTTCTAATATCACTAGATCTAGTAGATGCCATTCCACTTAAACGCTTTACTTCTTTCCACCATTCCTTGGAGTCTGTTTGTTTCATTTGATGTACACGGAGTTTATAATAGTTTGATTTACAGATTTTCCTTTCTCGATTTACTTGGTTTCGAAGAGATTTAAAACTGCTCGAGTTAGGGCCATAGGTAGAAAAAGCTTTCTGCCTTTCAATGATCAGCGATTTGAAATGGTTCGTTATCCAGGGGGCATCGACAGGACATTTCTTTGATTGTGTCATCGGCATTAATATATTAACCCCAGTAAGGACTATGTTTTGAAACATGTTCGATAACTGATCACAATCATTAGTAGATGGAATAATTTGAGGCCAATCAATCGAGTTTAGATATCTTCCAAGGGCTCGTTTGGAACTTGGATTAATATTACGCTTAAAGGTGGTGCCATTAGAGATTAGATCTTTAGCTCTTTCCTTTGGAGATGAAATGATAGTATTGTGGTCGGATAGTCCAAAAGGGGGCTTTATTAGAGGTTTTTCATAATACTCGTGCAGATTAGTTAAGATGATGTCGAGAATCGCATTTCTGCGGGTAGGAGTCTGAACTATCTGTTTCAGTTGAAAATGATGTTTGATTCTGTTAACATTAAGACGATTAAAGTCACCTGCAACAATAAGTGCGCAGTTTAGAAATTTTGACTCTGCCTTTTTAATGACTGGAATAAATGGTCTTTCATAGAATAATCATCAGCTCCAGGGGGGTGGTATACTATAGCTACGATAATACATAAGAACTTGCGTGGAATACTATATATAACAGTAAAAGATAGAAATCCTAGTATTTTATGCGATTTCCTCTTGCTTTAAGAACAGCATCTACTCCACTTGACAGGCTTGAAATAGTACGATCAATTAAACCAGTTGACAGATGTTCCAAGGATTTTAAAACCCGCGCTGAAAAGTCTTGGAACGTTTCTGATGTTATATTATTAGCAATTCCTTCATTCTCGAGACAAGTTTTCTTTACAAAGTGAAAGACATTTTCAATCGGATTCTGGCCAGGCGATCTAGCCAGAATCTTGTGAAATTCAGCATCGATTTTTTCTATTGCTCTTCGCGTTGCTTTACCCGCTTCTGATGGGTCATTATCCATGAGAAACAGGCGTCGACCTTTTTTTTTACGTCCGCACTTTGCAAAACAAGTATAAAAATGCTTTCCAATGAACTCTGCAAAGAAATTGCCATTCATTTTCTCATAGGAGACTTTGAGAACCACGCTTTTCCCACAAGCTATAGCGACAATTACGCACAGTCTCTTTCCACCAGCTAATTTTTAGAACCTTTTCCTGTCACCAATAGTCCTTCTGACATTTTTCTCTAAACCCTTGCTTTGGGGGAAATCGCGCTGTTCATGTTGTTGGTTATGTTTGGAAACAAAAGAAACAACATCCAAGTAAAGGCCTACTCTGGTAAATCGTCTTAAATCACCTAAAATCGCCCGAAATCGCATTAAATCGCGGGTTAAAACTGTCAAATTTTACTTAAATCGCCTAAAATCGCTTAAAACCGCATTAACACGCCAACATGCATTCTGTTTGACATATTCAGTTTATGTACTCAAGTTTATCAATTGCTGCTATTTTGCTGGCAAATTATGTACTCCAGGGGCCGGTTGTATAAAAACGTAATTGGCGCTAACTGTAGTTAGCGTTAATCACTGTAGTTAAATCCTTAACTGTAATTAGTTAACTACATGACTTAACTGCGTTGCACAAAACGTAGTTAGTCGGATAGTTAACTAATCACGTAGTTAACTGTGCGTGGGGCTTGCGTGGGGCGTTTAAACACGAGATTACATAAAGTAAGCAGGGAGTAACGACCGCTGACACGCATTTTCAACATGATTGTGGACTCGTATTTTGCAAATAGGCGGGAATTTTATTCAAAACACTAGAAAACGTGAAAAATAAAGAAGAAAACAAGGAAAAACCGCAACAAAAATCATAAAAGAAGGCAGTTTTTCCTTGAGATGTCTACGTTAAACCAAGGTATAGCTGTTTGACAATTACATATCAGTATTTCTTAGTGTAATGGACCATACTTCGTCTTCGAGAAAGCGTCCTTTGCAAAAATATGTTCTGTTATCGTAAAAACACCAAAGCGATAGCGTTTGAAGAGTTTATATTGTTAGGAAACATTCACAGGGAAGATAGCGATTGAAAATCTCAGGTACGCGTTGCTTTTCATTATTGTTTTACTGAAAAATGTTGTTCAGTCCTATACAAACGCCATTTTTAACTACGTTTTGGACAGTTAACTATCCCCTTGGGCATAGTCAACTTTAACTACTTTTTAACTGCAGTCAAGGCTAACTACACTTTTATACAACCGGCTTAACTACGTCATTAAAGTTAACTATTTTTTAAGGCTTTTTAACTACTTTTTAACTGCAGTTAGCGCTAACTGCGTTTTTATACAACCGGCCCCAGGTGTTTTGCAATCAAAAGTAATGCAACATGGATAAATCAAATAAGTGGATTTGGCTGACAATATTTGGTCACTCAATAGGCATCGGTTAATGATAAAAGCAGAGCCTTTTTCTGCTTTATGCAGACTTTACAATAATTAGGCAATTCTGGGATCTAAAAGACCCATAGATCTCATACACTACTAGCAACAAAATTGAAATACTATTTAATTTTCATTATTGGTGTAAATGGAGGCTGGACTACAATTTATATGAACTATGGAGGCTGGGCTACAATTTAATCTATAATATACATGCCTTCTCAAAACCTAATTTCTGTTAGAACAACAGTAGGAGGCTATGAGAATCAATGAGTACGAGTGTTGATTTATATAATATGGTCATCGTGCAATTTGTGCACTGTTGCACGTAGATCGATCAAGCACTGCATAATATGCAATGGTTGTACTTCGACATGTGCATGGTTATACTCTAGCTCCTAGTTATATTCATATTGCCCATCAAACAGAAAACATACGTGAGGTTTATATGAACGAGATTTGCAAGTTTTGCAACTAAATTACCCAGACCTGTATATAAAATAAACAGTAAAACAATGATTCAATCGTACATACCATACAATCTTTGTTGTTGTTTGTTTGCAGAACACTTGACAAATTTAAATATATTGATGGTAAAAGACCAAAAACCAGGATGTAGTGCGCCAATGTTTAAATTATCACTTTGTTTAATTTTTTAAAATAATTTAGAATTCCTACCATTTATATACAATATACTTCATGTAAATTAAACATTACGGCATTACGCCGACAGTTTCCGAATGCGTGACGATACTGTTTCTGGATATAACACTGGCATATAGAATTATAGATATCAAACATTTTATAAAACGGGCTAAGTATTTTTCGAGTTAAGCCCTTCGAGTTAAGCCCTCCGAGTTGAGCTCTTTTCGAGTTAAGCTCCTGCCACGCCCTTTTTCGCCGGGGGCTTAACTCGAAGTCAATTAACGATTTAAGCATTCGAGTTAAGCCCCGACATTTGGTGGATGTAAAGACGTGACGCGTGTATACTCGCAAAAATATTGGCAGATATACGTAAGGAAGGAGAATGTAAAATTTGAGCAATTTTAAGAAATATATTTTACTTAGATCTCTGTTGCTTTGCCTACAGTTTTATACAGACAATGACAATGTGAAACGAGAGAGCTCAATAAGGATTTGTAAACAACAACTCATTCAGGGCGGCAATTACTGCTTTAAAAACTAAATAATATATAGCGGCATTTGCAGAACGCAAATCTTAGACATGTTCATATGGAGGCGAGCTACCTTTCACGATGTCATTGTCTGTATTAAACTGTACGCAAAGCAACAGAGATCTAAGTAAAATATATTTCTTAAAATTGCTGAAATTTTACATTCTCCCTCCTTACATATATTTGCCAATATGTTTGCGAGTAGTATACACGCGTTACTTGTTTACATCCACCAAACGGGGCTTAACTCGAATGCTTAAATCGTTAATTGACTTGGAGTTAAGCCAATGATGGGGCTTAACTCGGAGAGCTTAACTCGAAGGGCTTAACTCGAAAAATACCTACCCTTATAAAACATGTTTGTTCTCTATAAAACATGTTTGTATTTTCATCTTAACATATTACGGAGTGTACAATTACATAACTTGACATAACAGTTGCAGAACTAGTATTGTTCGATGCTGAATTAATATAAACGAGTATGTTTATGACATTCAGTATATATTTCATAATTTCCAGTCTTAAATCCGCCTGACCGTGTAGCTCAGTTGGTAGAGCGTCGATCTAGTAAGTCGAAGGTCGCGGGTTCAAGATACAGCCGCGGCAGACAACATCTTTCTGCTTGCGCTGGGTATGGAAATTATATAATACACACTCTAGAACATTTTCATCTTAACATATTACGGAGTGTACAATTACACAACTTGACATAATACTTGCAGAACTATAGTATTGTTCGATGCTGAATTAATATAAACGAGTATGTTTATGACATTCAGTATATATTTCATAATTTCCAGTCTTAAATCCGTTTGACCGTGTAGCTCAGTTGGTAGAGCGTTGATCTAGTAATTCGAAGGTCGCGGGTTCAAGACCCAGCAGCGGCAGACAACATCTTTCTGCTTGCGCTGGGTATAGAAATTATATAATACACACTCTAGAGCATTTTCATCTGTCTGTCTTATATATATATATATATAGTTAGATATCGCTCTATGGCCTTTAGGTCATATTGAGCGCTCTACAGGATGAGCCATGCCGCTTACGCATTGCGCACGCTCACTGCTTGCAGTTTGAGCGCTCTGGCATGGTTTTGATGTCCCACAATCGTGAGGCATCAAAGGTAACTATAAATAAGAGTTACTTTCATCCTGCTCATCAGCACTACCACAGAATAA